>CM076271.1:17230000-17370000 GCA_038380795.1 Pyrocephalus nanus
GACCGGGGGTCTCCCGGGGATGCTGCTCCCGGGAATGCTCTCCGGTGCCTCTCCCTCCAGCAGCATTCCCGGGAGCACTAGAGGGCACTGTGGGATTTGGGCCACCCCAACCTCCGCCGCCGCCGCCGCGGGGGTCCCGAACTCCCCTGCCCTGCCACGGGGGTTAATCGGGAGGCTGTAAAAGAAACGGGAACGCCGACATTTGAACGGCAACTTCCCAATATACGCGGCGGGCTCGGAGAATCAGCTGGTTGTGAGGAGCATCCCCCGGGGGGCGAGCGGGTCCCCCCGCACGGGACAGGACCGGTGCTGCATCCCCGCGCAGCATCCTCAGCATCATCTCCCTCCCCATCACCTCCCCATCGCTGCTCCACAGCCGGGGAGAGCCCAGCCGGCCCTGCCGTGACTTAAAAAAAAAAAAAAATCTAAAACACCCACCTCCAGCCCAGCCTTTCCCCTGCCCTCACTCCCCATTTGATTAAAAGGTCTGCGCCGTGCGGATGATTTCACTGCAGAACGCTCTGCCATGCAAACGAGCGCAATTAATGCCTTTGAAACAATTTACGATTTCCGGCCTACTTCAACATGTATTAGCATATACCTGGTTTCTTTAATATACACTTTGTTTTTCCAAAACCACAAACATAGTTGCTGGAATTTCATGTGGAAGTGCTTAAGGGGTTGAAAGTTAACACCTTTGTGAGCTGAGCAGTCTCACAGTTGCTGCTAAACAAAAGCCTCTTTGTAGAAGCTTTCTCGAAATGTTTTCTTAACATGTTCCAAGTAGTTTTAGGCAGGCAACTAAAGTAAACAAGATGTTACCATGATAAAAACACTTGTGAAAACATTACAGAGTGCACTTAGTAGTTTCTTTCACATAAACTCCCCTTCGTTTCATCAAAGTTAAATGCACATGAAGCAGATTACCAGCATCACTGCAACACAGGACTGCCAGATCTCTCCAAAGGTCTGTGTCCTTCTTTTAAAGAATATATTTGATTTAAAAACGGTGCAGTCAGGATTAAGCGCATCTAACCCACAATCAAATTAAAAAATAAAAATTAAAAGTGTAGAGGGATAAAATCCTAATCAGCCTTCTCCTTCATTTTTTGCCCTGGATAGTCTCTCTGTTGAATAAACCACCCTCCCTCCAGCAGGGATTTCCTGAACAACTTGCTGTATAAGGGGTATCTATTTCTATCTGCAACGGTCTTTAAACACATGCAAATGAAATCAAGGATATAGTCAATTTTGAAGGAAAGTCGCTCTGTGCTACTAATTGCTCCTTTCGCTGCTGCCAGCGAGACAGGCCCTGGTTAACACTCCAGACACGTGTGCACCCTCCAGCCCTCACCTTGCTCCCTGCAGCTTGGCAGAGGCCACGGGGTCACCGCCGTGAGACTGGACTTGTTTTTGTTTTTAGGCTCAGGGAGTATTCTGGAGCATGCAGGGTGCTGCTGTTTCATTAGGCAGAGCAGCAGCCCCTGCTGCTATCAGTTAGCTCTAACTGATACCACATCACATGATAACCAATGGCTGATGGATTAAAAAAAAAAAAAACAAAAACCACAACACAACGATGCTAAAACTGCAACTTATTTCAAAAAGAAATAGGGAAATAAATGCACACAATAGCCCGAGTATCTGCTGGTTCTGATAAGCATCCTCCTGTTGGCTGTGAGTGAAAGACAACTAGGATCGTTATTTGTACAGTATTTATCTTTGAAATCAAGGGCCCTGTGGTGTACCTCACCTTGGGAACAAACACTACAGAACGATCACAGAAGAGTGTCAAATCTCTGGTTTTGATTTACCAACAGTTATGATATTTCTTCCTCAGGAGGAAAAGAAATGAACCATGTTTTAGACCTGCGAGTCCTTTTTTCTCCTTTAACTGAAGAATCATTTTATTGGCATACAGGGCTTTCATTCCACATACAACTTCTCTCTGCCTTTTCACCAAGGTAAGTGAAATTAAGCAACGCTCAATTGATACACGGGCTGTATTTCACTTGGTAAACAAGAGCTTTTCTCTTGAGGGGACCGTCAAAAGAGCTTCACGGTTTATACAAGTATCAGAAAGAACCTTCAAGCATCTACCTATTAGCTTTTCATTGAGTAATAAATTCTGATAAATGGCAATATTAATTTAAGGCCTCTCCACAGGAGACACAGAAGGCTACCATTTAGGAAGCAACATTTCATTTTAGGAAGCAACACTCACTTCCTAACAGTGTCAATACACTGCTCATGGACACTCATTTCTGCATTCGTTCTGGGTTTAATATCACTTGGAACATTAAGACTTTATCTGGACACTGTAGAATTTGGATAATGAGAAAATTTACATGAGCCAATGGGTTCAAGAAACTCACACAGAATATTTCTGTTGCATGGTTTCGATGGGCAAGAAAAGACTGATGATAAGTGAGTGATAGAAGAACTAGAACTGACGGAGCCAAGGTCCAGCCTGGGCCAGTAACTGTTTCCAGGTTATTCCTAAGCATTGATTCCTCCAAGTATCTCCTCCAGGTGAACTGGTGGACTGGGCCTACTTACTGAAACATCTCCAAAACACCATATAAGAACTAGTCTTGCTTCTACCCATGCTCTGTGACTTAAGGGCTGTGTTTTCTAGGCATGGCCATGTCAAGCAGCCCATTGCTTTGTAATCTTGCTGAAACAACAGCTCTAATCTGGAGCACAGGACTAGCACAAGCAGCAAAGGAGGCCTAATCTGACCAGATGTGACCACACATTATTCTGATATCTCAGGCTACCACAGCACCTTTCCCTTGCACTAACAGCAATAAAAATGAGAATTGTTTTAAAGGTCTAAATGCTATAGTATGGCATATGAATATGAATGAGCTGGCAAGTATAGCAAGATTAGCATTTATTTCACTTAAGTGAACAACAGGATGAATTAGAAGAAAAGAGGCCACTCTTCATGGAAATCTATGACTAGCACCCTCTTATTTTGTAACCCTCTTGTAACGAGAACCTTCTCCTCACTGAACCCTTTCTTAGTTGTAACTATGTTTGTATCAGCCCCAACTAAGGAGGTTTTGCCACTGGAACCAGAACTGGCCCATTCTGTTCTAAGAGCAAAGCCCTATCTGTATCATCTAATACCACCCAACAAACATCCTCTGCTTGCTATCACCCCTCCCTCCCTCACATAAAAATCCAGGGTACCACCCCAGAAAGGACAGGTACAGATGAACCTTTTGGGACAAAGTCTACTTATTCATCCTGAAGAATCCCATATGTTTATGTGGACTGACTCCCTGAGATGACTGCTCTAAATGGGAGCAGGATTTGTCCCTTTGTGAATTCAAATCATAAACATTGCCTGGGTGGTTGGTCTTTGGTCATCTTACAACTGACCAGCCACAGTACTTGAGAAAAGATCGGTGACCAAACCTTCAAGAAGCTGGCTGCACCCAAAATGTTTGTTTACGTGGTGTCCTACCCAGACAGAGAACTCTTCTGTGGTGGGAACAGTCTCTGCTCCATCTTGGGAGGGGTGAAGCTGATGGTTTAGCTGTGGAGCAGCCATGTGTAAGCTATTAGAGCTCTGGGGTCCTTCCCCACATTGGGATGCATGCACTGCCATGGCCTAGTCCATAACACACTGTTTATGCAACGTGTAAAACTGTGTTCTTTGGCAGCAAGGAAAAGGTCTGAAGCAAACTGCAGGGGCCCAATTAATATAATTATAGTTTATTTTTAGTAGTGTAGACTTTGTTCATTAGTTACTTATTTGACATAAATTAAATTTCACGTGATGTTCTGCAATCCTCTGTTCAATTATGGAGTTAATTTAAGACTAGACTTCTAAATTAAAGCGAAATCAAAGTTAAATCAAGGTTGTATTGTTTACATGATCGATACTGCAACTTAAAAGTTATTTAGAAAAAAAAATAATAAAAAAAAAGCTGCTGAACTGCAAACACTATTTTATAGTAACACACTGAGCAAGACCATAACTTCCCCATGGGGCTAATTTACTATCCCCTGTTAAAACGTTCTTGAGCCTGATCCAAAAGCCACTGAAGTGAGAAGGAGCTCTCTGTTGACTTCAATGGGCTTTGCATCAGGCCCAGGGTGAGTGACAGCACACAAAATTTCAGGGCATGCTTTCTGTACAATGCAAGTGCCAATAAAACCATCCTTACTTTAGAAACGACTGGAAGTCTTCACATACTGCTTCACAGCCCGGCCACTTGCATACGCCGTGTCCGTAGAGAGGATGGCTGTGTGAGTGCTCCTCGTGGGATAAACTGGGAGGGGAGAGAAAGAGAAAAAAGTGGTGTAACTGAAGGTACCATCACAATTCATCTTCACAAAGAGCAGCAAACAACAGATCCTGAAACACCCCTAACATCTCACAGTACCCGCCTGACTCTGCCCATGGTTTTTCCAAACAGAATTAAATACCATTTGCAGTGCGAAACATGTGTCATTCTTACTTAGCTATCCTCCTACATTTCATTCATTAATTAAAAGCTTTGTAAAGAATTTAAATTAACACGGACGGGGGAGAAATCATTTGACAGACCTGCTTAATATCCTGCTTGATATTTTGCTTAGAAATTTATGAACATTGCATTTTTACAATTCAACTTCATCAGGAAGAGAAGTCACCTCCATACAGCACTGTGTCCTTACAGCACAATACAGCTGGACCTGAGGCTTTCCTCATCATTAAAGGAAGAGGGAAAAGCATCAAGTTTGCAGCCTTGGATTTCCCACCACGTTATTTATTTACTGGATTGGTGTTTTTTTCTGGTTGGCTTTTATTTCCCTCTCTTACAGGCTGTTCATTGCACAAGTACAGTCCCTTTATATCCCAAGAAAGACACAAGATGTACTTTCAAATGTAAAATTCGCCATAAAAACCAGGAACCATGCAGTCAAAGGGTTCCTCAGTACAAGGGGTTACTGGGGACTATTAACCTTGCTAAGATTTGGCAGGAACGTCACAGAGCCTCCCAACTACTGAACCCAGGGTTAAAGAAAAAAATTCATGTGAGCACTAAGGGGTTAATCCTTCAGCGGGATTCCAATCAATACGTAATGATTTGGCTGCACTGATCCAAGTCATGAGACGCTTTGATCCGGGCCATGTGGTGCTCAGGGAAATGTATCTGTTGCACTAACTGATGAACCATATTCTAAAATATCTTCTTTATTCAACTTCTGCATGGAAACTTCTTAAGGAAAGGAATTATTTTCTGCAACAATTTCCATAACCTTAGATGACTTTAAGACTAAAATGTCAAAATAATATTGAAGTCTCTATTTTATGCTCACGCACATATCTATTTTTCATATCAAATCTTTCTGCTACAGTATGTCTGTGCTGTATTATGAACTTCAAACATACACAAAGGATATGAACACATACCAGCATCTAGGTGTGGCTTTTATGACTCGTTTCATCCTGGATCATAGGTAACGTTATGGATAAACGCCTACTTCTTGCCATTTTACCTTTCCACACATGTGGAAATGCTGTTTATTCTTCTTTTGTAAATTTATCTGCCTGTGCGCTGTACCAAAGTTGTGTTCTTACATTATTTCTGATGCACTGGGCAGCAAGAACACTGAACCCTCCTGAGATGTCATCCCAAGTGCAAAGAAGTTGAAAGAGAAATTCCTGCCCAGATTCTACAACTCTTCTCACTTTAGGCCCAATTAGAAACTGAAGATTATTGAAGACGGTTTTAAAAATTATTTTAATTTAAAAAACCCCCAAAACTTAAAAAGTACTGACCAGAAAAGGTATTAAGAGTTTTATATGAACCTAATTCATTATTTTGTAATATCTTATTTTTGGCTGTTTACAAAAAGTTCTTCAAGCATAAATGTATGTACGTGCAAGTTAATTTCCTAAAAAAAAAACAACTGTAGGTGAAGACCTTTACAAAGGTCTTTTTCTATACAGGACCATTACACTGGTTTAACTTACCAGTCTTTTAAAAAATGTTCAAGTGTGGAGAATCTCTGTAAAGTTTTTAAAAGAACAAAGGGACCGATGCATTCCTTGCAAGGAAATTAGAAAAATGCTGCACCGCACGTTTCCTCAACTGAGAAAGAGGGAAGATGGCTGAAGGAACACCATCCACCCAAGCCAGATAGGCATATGGTCAAACATCCTCTGTACACATCAGAAAAAAATCAGAAGATAATGGGTTTTATCATCTGCTTCCATACCTGGATACAGCAAAGGGTGAGAAAGCAGGCTTTCATGTTAACACTCCATTAAATTCCACGAAGACTACATGTGAGAGTTACGGTTTCAGGGTGTTTGGCAGAACCCAGACAAGAAAAAAGAAAAACAGTGTTTGAATTTCCCCCGCGCGTTACCCACCCCGGGACGGCTGCAGGAACGCCGTGTGACGCCAAGTAAGGAGTCAGTCCCCCGTGGGGTTTAAGCACTGTAAATCTCATTATAATATCAACAGGAGTCACATGGCTTAAACCCCCAGCAGGGTTTTTTAAAGTTTCTCTGTGAGAGCCTAGAGGCCATGGCCAAGTCAACGGAAAGAGCCCTACCGAGATTTGTATTTATTTTTTAAATCCAAGTGCAAATCTCTTTTCTTTCCAGGGAACTTGCACAAGACAAGACAAACTATGTAGGACATGATACCCTGGTATTGTGTCCAAACAAAATGACGGAATGACCAAGACAATATCAAACTATAAATGATGCTCAGGATGTCAAAGCCTCGTGCTGTCAATAACCATGAAGGCTGGTGCTGACTGTAAACGGGGAACTTAAAAGGTCACTCTGCTAACACGACGCTACGCGTAACACGCTTAACACCTACACAGAGCTTCCACTGCCATTCAACCAAGCAGAGGAACTACTTCAACTTACCAAAATAAGACATTTCAAAGAGGAAAAAAAACCCCCTTCAGTACTGAAAGACAAACAGCGGCCCCCTCCGCAGGCAGCGACTCCCATCCTGCTCAGGGAGGGGGGTTTTCAGCCGTGCCTTTCGGTGACCTTTATGTGTCAGTATCAGATTACTGCTATTTTATCCACCCCACTTTTGAAGATATTATAGATTGCCACTTGTTCCCTGATAGAGCCTGAAGAAGCACCTCAAAACAAAACAAAGAGCGAGTTTATACAGAAGCGGATGTAACGCACAAAGGATACAGCCAGTGGGAATGAATGGAGAACTCTGTTTAACTGATCTAAGTACTCACTTTGTTTGAGCAAATAGAGGTGGAAAAAGAAGATTTTAATCCAGTACATAAACAAACAGCTTTGTGGGCACAATGCAAACCTATAATCTGAAATTGTTCACTGATATTTTGCCTGCATGCAAGCACACAGCTTCTGTAATCTGGATCCATCCCTGGTCTCGCTGCCGGAGACAGACTTTTAGAAGATCTGAGCATTGGCAAGCAGAAGCAAGTTTTAGGTCTGTTTGATTTCTAATGACACATTAGAGTAGGTGTTTGTTTCTGTCACCCTCTCCTTCCTAGGAACGCATATTCATGGTCGGGTACTGGTGATGCAACACTAGTTAGTGGAAATGATTTTATAACAAGACATAATTTTCAAAGTAGTGAAGGAATAAATGATGTAAAAATCAAGACTATGTGGGGTTTTTTCCTCTTCGTAAGGCATTTGCATAAAAAATACTTCCAAATAATGCAATAGTGCAGCATTATTACATCGAAATACTGCAAAGAACACTCTGGCAAGTAAAATGTCTTGCATAAATCATCTTATTCATGACATACGACAGAGTAACAAAACCCACGTGGGAAGCTGAAAACTGCGTAAGTGTCCACTCATTTTCTGCTGCCTCCAGCCCTGCTTCCAGTATGGAGGGGAGGGGAGAAGGGGCAGGCACTTCCACAGCTCCTCTGGGCTTGCTGGATAGAGGACAGGAAATTTTACCTCCTCCTCCTTCACCCTATGTTGCTTCATAACCCCAAGGATCTCCAGAGGGTCTGGAAGCAATTTCACCACCTAATCCTACTGGGATGGCTGTTGGAGCTGGAACTTGCACACACCAGCCATTCATCTTTTGGAATACACCTGCTGTGCTACAGCATCCTTGAAGACCCCCACTCTGAGACACAAAAGCAAGGGGACAGAGAAGCCACAGACAGCTAAGCCCTGATGGAGAGTAAAAATGACTGTACACCCCAAAGAGAGATGGGGACACAGTGACCAAAGCCCCAGCATGAAAGCCCCCTGTGCTGTATGGTTTCATTCAACCCACACTTACCAACCACATGGAACTGGGTACCACACTCGTACACACTGGCTGCAAAGTCACGGGTGGATATAAAATCCAGCTAAGCAGAAGCTTCAGTATCGTTCCTTCTGCCACACAGTGGACCATATTTTAAATATTCATGATGCTGACACACTTCATACTGCACTCTCCCCTCTTTCACATCTGCTTGGGCCAATGATCTTTGCCAAAACACTGGGGGAAGTCAGCGATGTAGAGAAGCACTCCTGATTTTCTATTACAGTTATGAAGCATCTGCTCACGTTCTAATGGTGCAGAGAACATGCCTGAGCCACCTGCATGCTGACAAATCAATACCATGTCTCCTGCTTTCCTCCTGTTGAGCACAGCACCCTAAGAAAGTGCAGAACTGCTCTCTTATTTTATTTCTCAGGGGCAATGGGAAGTGACCTCATCTTTGCCAGCTGCCATGAAACTCATGTCCATGTACAGTCCAGGCAAGAGCCTGGGGCTCTGTCTCACACCACATTCCCCCTCGCTCTGATGTGGATGGCACAGACCTTGAGGCAAAATGCCACAATTTTGGTCCTGTACAGAAGGAGACACACGACTGGAAACCACCACGGCTCTCACACATTTGTGATTGCCCAGTGAGCTCTAAAGTGCCGACAGAATAAAGCTGCTAAAAAAAATCATGATTTTCTGAGTCAGAAACACTCGCTGTATTTGATTTAAAATCAAAACAGAAGCAGTAATGATTAAATTCTTGCACCAACTGTACTCGAATGCAAGTTCCTGCCTTCATGACAAAATCAATTGAATAAAGATGTGTTTTGCAGAGAAGCTGCACTGGTGCAAACCCTTCCAAACTCTTACTGCAGTGCCTAAGTGCCTCTTTCCTCTCTAAACTGCAAATTTAAAAAAAAAAATAAAACAAAAAAAATTAAAACCCCAACAGAACAACTGAAGTATTAAGCCATATATTGAAATGGACTATTTCTAGATATTCATGCTCCCATCCAAGCCTCAGGAAATGCCCAGGAAACAGGTATGTGATCTGAACAGAGAATTGTCTGGGCAGGGTAATGCCTCCTCATTGCTGGGTAAAGCTTAGAAGGCTGTGGGCCTTCAGGAGAGATGGCATTTGATGTGTGTGCTCACTGACAGCACTTTCTAGAACTGGCTGGCAAAGTTTTGGATGTTTTTAAGAGCTGCATTTCTCCTCTTCCTCACTATTTTAGCCCACATCCAGACCTAGGACAAGAAGCAGCTCATGTTTTACATCAAGACCTATTGGAAGTAACAGGAGTGGTATATTACATTTTAAATGACTACACCAATTTAAGACAAATCAGGTTAAAACTGCAGCCCACAGGCTGAAATCCTCTCTTCTAATCAGTGTGCACTAACTTATGTACTCCTGTAGTATAAGAAAGAAAACAGCAGTGCTGTTGTAACACAAGGCCAGCTGTGCACCCTGAATCCCAGCCCCCCATTTATGCCTCTTGTGGTACTATTCCCTAAATTCCTGGAGCATTTGCAGCAAGACTAAGACAAAATCTGGCTAACATTCCCCTTCTTTTTTATCCCCCCTCCCCACTGCAAAGAGCAGAACCTGACTGGATAATTATATGCATCGTGTTCTGGTTTTGATCTGTGCACTGATGGTTTGGATTATTAATCAACGTTATGACCCTCCAGCACTCTAACACTACTACATCCTCCTTCCAGTGGCAGCCCCTCATCCAGGACAGTCACTGCCCTACATCCCTTCCTTGGAGGAATTAAATGTATTTCTAGAGCATTTAAAAGAAATGCCCATTGCCAAATATCCACCACTTATTTCAGGTGCAAGTTCCATTCCTGCACTTGAATTAACGAGTTTCTCTATGGTTTAAAACTCTTATTTTTTATTTCAACCCTGAGCTTAGGTACTGTAGTGAAAAGGACATCAAATATACCCAGACGCACATGATTTGAAATGCTGGATTTTAAATTCCAGCACTGCTAACTAATGAGAACAATTTTTTCTCTCTTCTTCTTTGTAGCATCACTTCATGTACTTACATACCATAATCACATCCTCCTAGAGCCTCTATTTTTCCAGGGTGTAGATCTTTAATTCCCTTTAATCTGTCTTCATAGCCTATTCCCTCCAACTCCTTTATCATCCTAGCTGCTCTCCTCTATATTTGCTCCAGCTTCTCTTTATCCTTTCTGCAAGAGAGTGGCCAATTGTACATCACACTCAATGTGGTTTAACTGGTTCTGCATAAAGCAGAACAGGAAAAAAAAAAGAAGGACTCAGATGCAACATGCATGTTTATGCCTCCCATGACTGCATTTACCTTTTTAACTAAGACATGGCACAGAGTGTCCCACCTTAATTTCTCAACCCTGGTTATGCCTCAGCCATTTCCCACACAACCGATGCTGAGCAGCTGACGTGTCATGTCAAACCCGCAGTTTGGAATTTTGATTTCCTAGCTGGGCTACTTTCTACTTATCCCTGCTAAATCTCATTTTATTCCTCTCTGAACAGTCTCCTAATTTATTCAGATGAAAACGGATTGATTCAGTATCTTAGTTTAATTAGGAAAAAAATGTGATCCAACCACTTTCATGGGTTTTGGGGGCTGGGGGGGTGTTCTGGGGTTTTTTTTCAGTTTGTTATTTTTTACACCGACTTTCAGAGCAGCAATCCCATCCCTCTTACACACCCAATTCGCATGGCAGAGGGAGGTGGCAATGGCAAAGCTTTGGCCCTGATTCAGCAACGCTTTTAAGAACACGCACAAGTTTAAAAACACAGGATTAGACCTTGGACTTCACCGAGACCGAGGTGTAAAATTACCAACGTACATACATACTTTGTACAAAGATCCTGTTTGCCAACCTTATTTTACTGTAATTTATATTCTGTTGTAACATTTAAATTTATAGTAAAAGAAAACACTGAGAAACAAGATCTATTCTTGTTCAACAAAATTCTATTCTGTTACATTTAGAGTTGAGGCAAGTCTTCCACTCTTATATAAACCGGTGATACGTCAACAAATATGATTAACAGGGATTATTCACGTCAGTATTTTTCACCCCTGTCCCACAGGCACAACAAAACCTGCGCAGAAGGTGACTGTCACATCACACACAGCCTGGCAGCTCACTGGGGGGGGCCTTTGCCCACCCCACACCACTGCAGCAGCAGCGAAGTGCCCTTGGGGAGATGTTTATAAAAATATAATTAAGATAAATAATGACTCCAAGGGAGAATTACAGTTAAAGCGTTGCATTCTCTTTGCCACATGCCTTCCCTCGGATGAATGCTGTTTAAAAAAGCACTAAAAATCGAGAGGACACAAGCCTGCTTCCCCAGGGAAGCGTGCTGAATCATACAGGTAGTATAAATATCATATGCTGCTGCAGGTGCTAGGCGGTCTATTTGTTTGTGTTTACTAAAAGGTATAACAAATAGTCCCACTAAAACAGAACAACACTTGGCATTGGAGTGATAGATACCAAAGCAGCCATAAATCATGTTCATGTGTTTAGATTTGAACCACTGGGCAACACTAAAGCTTCACCCTCCTGTTTTTTTGAGAGCCCCTTCGCCGTGATTTGCCCCTTTCAGGGGCAACACAACGAGAGGCTCAACATCCTTCCCGAGCATCGCACACCCAGGGAAAACCACGCAACAGCGGGAAGGAAAGCCAAAAAAAGAGAAGCGTGGAACAGACTTGCATGACATACACGGCCAGCTAACATCGTTTACAGCTTTGCAACTTCTGAGTTAATTCACAGTATAAACAACGAGGAAAATGTTTCTTCCGAGCAAGACTTCCTGTAAACTGTTCATTAGAGCGTGCGGGGCTGTGCACCTGCTGATTAACCATGCGCTCCAAGAATAAACACAAACCCCAGCCAGCCAGATTGTTCTGGAATTCGCTCTGAGCTGATTTTTCTTCCCCCCACGTTATAAATTGGATTCTACAATAAAACAAACAGCAGAACATAGGTTGCCGAGAGTTAAAATCTACTTTTTACACTACATTGACCACAGCACCCACAGGCACAGCTACAATGTCTTTCTATGAATGGGACAGATTGCCATATGGATGCAGACACTGAACAAGCTGTACAACTCCTGGCGACAAGTGCCTAGGGGACTGTCCTATATTAGCACCACCTGTGCTGTGGAAATTGTGCTCTGTGTATGAAATGGTATTTAAGGGCCCATCGCGATGTTATTTTTGAGTATACACAAAAAGGAAAATTACAGTTAGGAAGAATTTGCTGGCCAGTGGATCTGTTGCTCAGTTCCCCAGATCGTTTCCCCAAAGGAACAGTTCTCCTCTTTATTCATGCAGCCCAAAATGACAAGCTGCAACACATATTAGCAGTTTCCCTGCCCGGGCTTATACCATCCTTTTAATGACAAAAATATACTTTATAATATACATATGTTTTCCTGATCTCACAGAAGAAATTACAGCCCTCCCCAGCTTAACACCACCAGCTAAAAACACCCCATGGCATTCCACAAATGTTGCTCCAGCAGCGAGCAATGTTCTTCCTTGGGCTCTTTCCCCCACCCCTCAACGTGCAGCAGGTAGAGCCACAAATCCCGATT
The DNA here is from genome assembly GCA_038380795.1 of Pyrocephalus nanus. NCBI lineage: Eukaryota > Metazoa > Chordata > Aves > Passeriformes > Tyrannidae > Pyrocephalus > Pyrocephalus nanus. The sequence goes on from CM076271.1 coordinate 17,242,862, forward strand.
ACCGAATTTCAATGTGAATCTCAGTACTTTTGAAAATACAATCGTGTCTGCCTGACAAAAATAGAGCTCCAGATTAGCACAAGATGTCGAGGGAGGGGGAGAAGGGAAAAGAAGGGAAGAGAGGTTTGAGCAGTACCTAACTCCTCTACGAAAAGAGATTTCCCCCTCTCCAAACTGCAAGAAAAAAAGGATGCCAAGAAAAAGCAAAGTAAAATAAATTGAATTAAAGAAAAACAGTTGTAAAGTGAACATTACAACCTGGGAAAAATGATGTCATTTTATTGAGAAACTCATTTTTTTTCCATTAAACCATAGTGAAATGGATAAAGTTTATACAGCTTAATGGTGGAGTTTTACTTTAAATGCTGCTCAATATCTTAGCAGTACAATATAACATGATATAGCAGCTGTCATACTAACTGCTCCATTTTTATTGAACAGCAGAGAAAATAGTCACACAAAAGTCACCTAACTCCTCTACTTCTTTGGCATTTTCAAGGGTCTTTCCTTTAGACTCTCAAGCTGTGTTATTCATGATAAAAAAAGTAACACAGCTCTTCGTTAGGTCCCTGCTCAGCTATTCGGGACAGTCAGATCTTCGAGCAAATGCTGAAGAAGGACAACTTGCACACAGGACGAAATAAAAAGAAACAGGAATGCACGGTGCAGTAAACCAAAACCAGGTCCCTTTTTAAGACTAGTACATAAACACCTCTAATAAAAGAAGAGGACAAATTTTCATTGGACTTTAAGTATTTAGACAGGAATGTTTTAGTAAAAGTTTAACTGCAAAGTGCATGCAATTAACAGAAAGCCATCAGCTATTTCTCTGGTATGTAAAAATAGCATTAAGCTGTATTAAATGCACGTGTAAGTATCTCAGTTGCAAGAAAAGGGAGGAGATATGCAAAGCACTCAGATATCAAACAATGATCTGTTGGCCAGATGGAGGAATAAAACAATACATATGCTAAAATTTGGAAAAGTTCTGCTAAGCGTCTGCCAAGGCTCACCCAATCTATTTTAAGTGCTTTTTGATACATTAGCTTAGTGTTTGGAGTTGTACAACTGATGGTTATTACATGGGACCAGAAAGCAGCGAAGCACTGGTGTGCAGGAGCTCCCTGACGCCGGGGCAGCTTCCCAAGCATCTGACCCAGCGCCCTCATTCAGCCAAGGGCCACATCAAATATTCACAGGCTGCTTAACTTCGCATCTTTTGTAGGGGGAAAAACAAATAAAACAATCCAGGAACGATTTTCCAGGGTTTAGTGAAGGAATTCCTTGAAAACCATAATTTGATTAAAGAGCTCCTGGGCGGACTGGGGAGCAAGTGCAGTTGTACAACTGATTTAGCAGAAGGTTCCTGGAACACGAGAGCGCCGCGGCAGACGGTGGGTGCGGGCGACGCAAGGGAGGCTCCACACCCGCATCTGAGAAGCACGAACAATAAAAAAAAATAAAAAAAATGCTTGATAAGGCTTAAAAGTGGAGATTAGCAACGCCAGGTCTGAGTCACGACCCGTGTTTTTTCAAAGCTGGTCACAGAGAAGTGACTCAGAGGGGAGCAGGCACAGTAACTGGTGGAAATTGCTTTGGCAGGAGAGCGAGGGCCAAGGGATCAGGCAGTGGGACACTTTGGGCTGTACCTGTATGTAATAAATGGAGATGGCCAGGAGAACAGCCCCTGCTCTGGCTGTGGCACTGTCACTGAACAGCCCAACCAGTCCCACAGCCATCGCTCTCACTGGAGGTGTGTGGGAAGAGGGAGCCATGTAGAAAGGAAGGGTTTATCGGACACACAACTGGGCATCCGGGCTCCAGTCTCTGACTCCCACCTGGCTCCACAGCAAGGAAGCTACATGGAGACACCCAAGCTGCTCAGATTGTGGGTAACAGCACAAGGGTCGTGATAGGGGTTTGAGAACACGAGGCAGCTAAATACCTTCTGGGAGGAAAGGTCCCAGGAACACCGACTTCTTACAGGAGACTGGATTTGAGGTAACCTAATCTAACTCAACTCTGCTGAGGGTAAAGTATAATGAGCTGAAATCAACTGCAGGGAGCAACTGAGGGGAGCCGACACGGATGAGCAGATTTGATGCTGGCACCAGTGCAGAACGAATGCCAGGACTACACAGAGAGGCTGGCCAAGAGAGGATCAGGCCCTGGGAGCATATGGACTGCAGGCTGAACTGTTTCATCCCGAGCATTAATAATGGACCGAAGTCTGTAATTCTTAATTGTGCTGAATCCTAATGCCTTCATTTAAGGGCCTTGGGATTTTGATGGAGGATCAGCTGGCATGGAAGATAGCAACAGTGAAACATGGGGCATTAAGCCTAACCAGCAGATCAGTGGTCTGCCATGCCATTCCTCACACTTCCCTTCAGAGCTTTCTCCAGACTCCTTCCTCCTTCCACCCTGGCAAGAAAAAGTAATTTTAAACCCCCCTTGTTTATCCCATTTATTTTTCCTATGAGATAGCTGCTTGCTTATGTGGAAGGGCAAGACCCAAGCAGAGGGCTGTTGGCAGATGGCAAAAGATCTCTTGGACACGTAGCTTTCAACTGCAACTCTTCACCTTATCTCTGGTAAACAAGTTGTGCCTTCTTAAATTAAAAGGTCTGGACCTTAACTAACTCCATGGTCTGTGTACAGCCTCCACCATCCTGGCTGTGCTGCACTCAGTACAGGACGGTACCAGGGGATGGGACACAGGTGCCCAACTGCTCCACAGCACCCCCAGACCTCCCAGCTGAAGCCCAAACTGGAGCAACCTCTGCTCACTGCAAAGCACTGATGAATTCTGCGCTGTTCTACTCTCCCAAACCTACTCACACCAGGAATATTCCCAAGCATGCGGGTTTCAGGATGCTCAGTGCTCATCAGGTTATACAGTCAGTAGTCACCTGAAGTGACCGGGCATCCACCCACCTTGTTTTGCTGTTCTTTTAAAGAAAATAACCCAGTTTCCCCCAAATAAGATGCAGTGGAGTGAGACAGAAAGCTGGTTCTGTCCTTGACATTTCTAAGCACAGCAGATGTACTTAACTGGCTCATGTTATTTATTTATTTACTTGTGTAGAGAAACTGCTTGTTTCTGAAGAAACCCAAATGCTGATAAGATGATGAGAGGTTTGCATGCTGGTTGATGGTCTCACTTTCCCTTATCCTGAGTGAATACAAGTATCTATAACTAAATATTTCCCTTAGGGTACTGATGACTGAGGTATGTTTATTGCATTGAGTGAATTTATATATATAATCAGCACAATAAACATTATTAAATTGTCTGAGTAAAATCAAAGCATGAAACACACAGTCAGTGCTGAATTCTAATGATGCTGAATGCCCATGATTGCATGGGAAAAGGATCTTAACAAGCCTTGATTTGAGCTTTGGCATCCGCCTCACAAATCACACGAAATGTTCTCTCTTTAATAGTGCTGAATATTGATAAATGTCTCTGCACGGCACAACAGGGAAGTTGGTCTCTATTGGCAATCTTTACCAAAGTGTGTTTTTTCCTTCTCTACACTCAAGGGTTTACCCTGAATGATTTAATTATAATTTTCCTTGTGTAAGACAAATTAAAGAGGAGAGTAGGAGTGTCATGCCAAAGCAGATTATTTATCTCCTTAACAGATTGCTGTGCACCAAACCCCAGAGCTGCTGCTGCTGCTACTTACAGAAACTGGGCGAAATGTGGGACAAAAGCATAGATGTAATATACATTTAAAGCCCAAATGAATGAAAGCATTAACCCATTATTTATAGCTGGAACTGTTTCATTCCCATGAAAGCCCTGCAGAGCACGCAGAAACCAAGAGCAGCACCACAACGCTCCCCGGGCCCTGCCCAGAAGGGAGGACGCCTCCTGCTTTTGAACGCATTTTTTGCTTTTTGAGCATCCCAGGTGACTCTGGCCACCCACCTGCTGTTTGCTGTTTAGTCATAAAGGAGAATTTTTGCTGTCCCTTGGCTCCGAGCACAGCAGCCCCACGGTCACACCAGTGTCACCAGTGACACCAGAGCTGCATCCCCGCAGCGTGAGCAGGACTGCAGCCTCCCTGTGCACAACCCTGAGCACAGCGCCGCGTGGGCACGCCAAGCAGCCAATGACTATTTCTCCTGCTATTTTAAACCCCTTGTTTATAACCAAAGTGTGTCTTTACCCAAGATACACAGCAGACCTGCTGCTCGCCCGCTGATTCTAAGGCAGGTGCCTCCTGTCTCGCAGGTCTCGAGCAGCCTCACGGCCTGACCTGTGGGATCAGGAACCCCGTAAAGCACAGCCTGAACTATCCCAGTGACGTGTGCCAGAGATGACAGTGATGATAGTAACTCCCACATAAGCAACTTGCCTCCTGCTGCCCAATCCTTCTCAAAAACCCAAGAGGAAGGGGTTGAAAACAGCTTTACAGCACACCCTAAAAGTTAATGTTACCTGTATATGATTATTTATTGCTGCTGGGCAGTCGTTATGATGTGGCTGTGCTTAGCTGTTAGGACACTTAGAGTTTTTACTACATGCTTTTTAGTTGGTTAAATCTAAATAAGTATCTCTTGGTTGCATCAAACCAGAGTTAACAGCCAGTTGCACAGAAGGTGCATTACTGAGAGGGGAAACCACAACCTAAAAACCTGCCCTGGCCTGGCCGAGCTGTGACTTGTGTGATGGGAGGTAAAAGGGTTGATAGCTCTCTTGTGGGCCCTTCTCACAGATCCATCTGACCTGAGCCTGGACTAGGGAGCACCTCCCAGTCTCCTTGTATTTGTTCTGCTGAGCCAGCTGGGTACAAGATCATACATGGATTTCACTGTAAGTGAACTCAAGCTCCCATCAGCCCCATGATTTTTTTCTAGTCTTAATCTCGGTAATCAAAAAGTTACCAAAACCATGCTTTGTGCCTGCACTCTCTCTTTTTTAAGTGCACTGAAATTTCCCCTTCTGTGAGCTTTCAAATATTCATCTGACGGCAGAGCACAGCAACTCTTCCCTCTCTGCTCACTCCCCACCCCATACTCCCTGACTATAGATAAATACCCTTTCAGAAAGGAAACCAGTGCAAAATATCTCACCAAGGAGTTTCTGTGTCACATGAAATCCAGGCAGGCACCACAGTGCCTGATGAGACTGCAACAAAACCCTTAAGTGCATCAGGAGGCATCCTCCTGTCTGTAGTCTCCCGCTCTACTTATGGATAAAAATGTAATTCAATCACTGCAGCAAATGGATGGCGCAAACCCTCCATGTACCAAACACAGGCAGGATAAAGCAAAGCCTGTAGCTCTCTTATTTGTATTTCTAAATACATCTATTTTTGTATTTTGATATTGTAGAGAACTCAATAGATATGCCAGAAAAGTATAAAGAAAGCTTAACCAATACAGCTATTGATTCAGGCTGAGGATTTTAAGTCTTCTAAACTAAGACAACCTCAAACAACACCATGGCATGTTTATGCCTTCCTAATTAATCTGGAACTTTACTAATAAAAACATACGTATCACCTTGTCTGTAGATCCCAACTGCCTACAAGCCACAATTACAGGACTCGGATTTCCAGTTCTGCTCAACAGTATACACAGAGAAAACTCTTTCTTTAGAACAGATTCCTGTATTTCCACTGCACTGCAAACTGAACTGAATCTGTTTCCTGGCTTAGACTGCCATTAGCAGACAGCATGTGCCTCTATTCACTGAAAGAGCATCCATCTCACTACATGGGGTTTTATTTTATATACTCGGTAAGAAAAACACAGATAAAAAATTTATTGAAAACCCATAAACCCATCTCGTTCAGCTCTACATGCAGCAAAAAGGGAATTTAATTGTTTAATAAACATCAAATTGTTTTTAGTATCCCATGTAAGTCTTCATGAAAACCACGTCCTTGGCACTTACATGCGTTATAAATGTATTCACTGAGGTTCCCCCACGTCCTTTGAATGGGTATATAAATGATGCCTTACACACACAGCAGTTCTTCCAACAGTGGGTGTGCTCTCCTTTAAAATCTATCTATTCCCAACAGCACCATTTTCTTAATATCAGAAAGATATAAGAGGTATTTATACAGCTTCCCTATCAATCTACTCTCAGGCCACCAGAAATACAAACTCTATGGCTTAAAAATTCCATTATCCTCTTTCTAATGAATGAAAGGAGGATGGAAAGACAAAGCCATCAGTTTCCATAAAATCCAGCTTTCACTGGTGTCTGCTGTAACATTTCTAGATGGGCAAAGGGACTCTCCTGAATGCAAAGGAGCACTGCCCTCTCCCCTGCGCCCACTCCTCGAGACCCTTCCTCCTCTCCTCCTCCTCCTCCTCCTCCTCCTCCTCCTCCAGCAGTGATGCCGAGGCTGCAGCCAGCACTGGCACCCACGGCCCCAGCGCCAGGGCCTGTCTATCTCCCTGTAAGCAAAAGTTACATTGTTAGACACGCCTCAGTGAAATCTGGGGGTGTACAGAAACAAACCTGCAATAAAGCATCCTCTGGAATAAAGCAGAGCCCGCGCCGAGAAGCACATCAACAGACAACCCCTGATTTAAGCCATTTCTTTTAACAATGCAAGCCGAGCAAGTATAAATTAACTCACACTTTTAAAAGCCAAACAACACCAGTTAGCTAATTTTATCAGCACGTTAAAAAAAGAGCCACTTTGTTTTTAGAAAAACCTGGTGAACTCAAGCCTACCCTGTCTCGTGAAAGCAGGTAAACACAGAGTAAAAAAAAAAAAAAAAGGCAAAAAAGTTAGATAAGATGGGGCATCAAAATTTGACGGAAAAATTAATACTATGCTGACCAACAGATTTTATTCCTCACCTGCAGCCTGCAAACCCAAAGCGCATCAGGAGTATCAATACTCGTGACGCAAAACTCAAAAAAACCCCCAAGCTTACACTCTTCATACCTCCCCCAATACGCTTATCCAATGCACTTCTAATTAGCTAACTGTACCCACATTGATCCAATTAACAAGCCACAAAGATGTGAACAAAAGGAGCGTATTCTGCCCAGTAGAGACTCTATTCAACCACGCCAACACCAGACAGAGCAAGACGTGGAAGGACAGAACGGAGGCCAAGGCTGTTGGCCACCGCTCCCGTTCCGCCAGCGCTCGGAGATGCCCCGTGTGGAAATCCCCCCTGGGGACCTACCTCTCCCGTTTAGGAGTGTGGACTGATAGCTGTCCATTAGTTGAGGCGTGTGGGTTGATGATTAAGGAGGTCTTGGAGGGCGCGGAGGAGGAGACGCAGGTGGTGGACAGGTCCAGGCTGCTGTGGTTGTTGCTGGCTGCCTCCTCCGCCGTGTGCGAGCTTGTCACTTCCTTCCAGAGCTGCTGCAGTTCTGTTGGAATCATGCCTGAAACAAACAAATTGGATAATTAAATCAATTAACAGCTAATTCGGCCGTCTTCAAACAGTAATTAAATCAAAGAGTCAGTAAACAAAGCCTAGTGTTAGTTTTGCCTGTGTGTGTTTTTGCGCATGTTTTTTTTTTTTTTTTAATAACTAAATGCTAATACTGAGCACAGCACGGCTCTGCCACGCTCTGGTGTGACACCTGCAACACTCATGTAATGCAAAATCTGGGGGGTGGGGTGGGGGGATCCATACAACACCACACCCACCCAGAACACCATGTTAATTATTAATTTTTTTTTTGCAATTCTTAGACCAAAGGGCCCATATCCAGAATCCCTACACAGTCAGAAATTCCCCAGACACTCATAGCAAGACTGACAGGAAAGGCGGCCAAGGGCTACTCTGTGGCCAGCAAAAAATTCAATTTCTTTCTTTTTCCCCAAATTTTTTTTTTTTTTTTTTTAAGGAAAGTGACTACTTTCTAACCTGTTATTAAAAACAAGGAAGGTCTTAGGGAAAAAAATACTCAGCTTTATTATTATGACAACATGAACCACAATATGACTAATTTTGTGCTTAAGTTTTAAATGATGACAAATAGCTTTGTTATTAAATACAGTTTTTATTAATCACTTTTAGACATAAATTATGAATTCATATTGTCTTCCTGAAATGCTTTTCAAATTTTAACAGTCAAATTGATTATACTATGATTATTTCATTAACACACCTATCTTTCTCATTAATTTTGGTTTCTCGAACTGCTCACTTAATTGATGGATGTGTCTACCGAAAAACTGTATAACTTTCTATACAAGTAACACTATTATTACTGTCATTTCTTAGATCGATGCTAATGAGCCATTCAAAAGTAAAACGAAAACAGAAAATAAGCTTCAGGAAAAAATAATAATAAAAAATTGTATTTTTTTCAAATGTGCCAAAGTGGACATTAGGGTTAGGAGACAACATTTGAGAACTAATGCAAGAGAAAACTGCAAACTCCAGTGGGCCAAACGGAAGGGGAACCATGTGCTCAAGCTGAGATCATGCTTTTGGATAAAGCTGATGTTCGTGGCATGATCAAACAAGTCAAGTTTCTCTCACTGCAGACTATTTCAGTGCTCCTTCAGAGAAGGCCATGGGAAAAAATCAGCGGTAGAGACACGTCACTCAAATATTCAGGGAAAAAATAATAATAATAATAACAGCCAGCGTCTGTGTGTTTTTAAAGAGGTTTCTCATCACTGTGCTTCCAGCTCATCGTTTGGGTGACTGTTCATTGTTTCACCATGTTGTAGCACTGGAGCTATCCTAAGGAAACCTGCCATTTTCTGAGTGTACAGCAGCAGCTCACACAGGCATGTACCTCACCCAACCTAAGGTACTGAAATAAAAAAAAAAAAAGGAGGCAGTATGCATTATATTCATTTGAAACACATAATAAAAAATGCCAAGGTCTAAATTTAATTTATTTTTGTCATTTAGAATACAATGGATAGATAATCATCTCAACGTGATCAGCCAAACATCTTTACTTTGCTAAACTGTTAAAGATTTTAATTATGCTAGCTTTGGAGAGCACTGGTCTAATGAGGCGATAGACTCCAGAGAATCTAAGTGGTTAAGAACTGTGAAATGAGTCTGATAGGATTTTTTTATATTCACCGTGGATCGTTTGCATATCAAAGAGGAGTAAATTATTGCACGACAGACCAATAACCTTCCCCGCCTTTCCCAGAGTAGCATTAACAAAAACAGTTGGTCTCCGGTAACGGTTCACTACAAAAAAATGCTAAAATCCTTAAGTATCTGCAATTAATATATATTATGGAAGAGGCTTCAATTTATACATTAAGTGATCAGATATTCTTAGGACACATCCGCTTCTCTAAAGCCACGTCATTTTCCTTTCATCAGCCCCAAATGCCAATTATATTTTGATGGATTTTGTCCCAAATGAGCATTTAGTTATTAGACATATTCAATTATTACTTGTCCCCTGAAATTAAACCTCCGAGCAAATTAAACAAAGAAAAAGGTCAGTACACAAGCCTGTGTCCTGTTTTGCTGTGTGGGGGCTATTATTTTCAAACACCTTGCGAAGTGACAGTGTGGGATGTATTTTTAGCCAACACGCTTGACAGGACTGTCTGTGCACTAACAATTACCTGTGAGCACGGCTGACCCTTACACACTGTTTACTCAATTGAAACAATAGTGAATAGACTTGTCTGTTGATGATAACATATTGATATGAGACCGTATGAGCCGACACCTATTTTTATTTTCCAGAATAAGCAAATAGGGAAAGAATAACTGGACTTTTTTTTTTTTTTTTAATCTGGATTTTTGCAGGTTTTTAATTAGACACAGGCTAGCATCCACGCTCTTCTCCCCCTTCCCCTTTCTCCTCTTCTCCTGGTCACTGCTGATCCACTAATGCTATATCCCAAGGAAAAGCCTGCAAGTGTTACAGCCATTAAAACAGATGTGATATTTATACCTCGCTGTAGATCCCCTAAAAGTCAAGGTGTTTGCTCTAACTTTCTATCCAAGTGTAACTCACATTAGCATTAATGACAACTACAGCACAGATGGAAAGAAAAATATAATACACTCAATTGTGGGGGAAGAAATGCTGGAGATAATAAGGATTTCAGGGTGGGCTACATTAATTTGAAGAGCTAACTGTGATGTCATACATGTCTGCACACAACCCCTTGCCAAAAAAGTGATTACATCACCTGATTAATAAAATAAAATTAAAAATAGCCTCTCTCCCGCTTCTCCAAATTTAGTTCTTTTGAAATAATTCTGGAGAGAATTCCTGACTAGCCTGTCAAACCGGGCAGCTGAAAGGTGTGCTCATCACTCATCCAGCAAAATGGTTAAATAAAATAATAGAACAAATGGTAAAAGCAAGTCAAATAGATCCACGACCACTCGCAATAAATTATGTAATTCACCATTTAACAGTTTCATTTTAACAGCGAGAGCTAAATTTCAACTCAGATTCCCAGAACTGTGCTGCAATTACCCGAGATCTCTGCTGCCAGGGCTGCAACTTCCTACAGACCAGGAACAGGATTCAGACCTGAAACTGCCAAATCTACGGGAGCAATCAGGCACCCAGATGTCTCAGTCCTATTATTTTCACTCGCTGGTGATCTGAAGTGTGATTTGCAGTTTCATTTTGCAGATACTAAAGATCTCACTCTCGCAGCTCAGTACACTGCTGAAATGGGGTTTATTTTTAAATTGCTGCTATGTACAGATGTAAAATCTAGATTGCAGAAGTGTCTAAATACTAAGCAGCAAAGATTACACAAATATAACATTAAAGGATGTGCTATTTTGTGCAAGACAATAGGCAAGCACTGAAAACTAAAAAGAAACCAAAATACAGCTTTAAACAATCTATTAGTTCCGAAAACATAACGAAAATATCACTTCTGAAGTAGCATTCTCTCCTTGGAAACATTTATTACTATTACAGATACTTAAGAACAAATGCAAAATGCTTTTAACCGAATTCACAGCTACAGTTACTAGAGGGATGATTTTATTTCTTTTATACACACATTTACAGTATTTGTCTCAGTCTTGCAAACTGTTCTGAAAACAAAAGGGCAGGAGAGATGTAATTTTTTTTTCAAATAAGAAGTGTCCATTACCAATTATTTTAAACTATAGCCCTGGCTCTTCATTGCATTTTTCAGGACAACTAGTCCCCTTGATTATGAAAGAAAATGTAGGCACAGGTTTAAAAAATGTATGTTGTGGGGACAGTTGACAGATTACTGCTCACGGAACTCAATTTCCCAACCCCAGGTATCACCGGCTCAAAGACAAACAGAGTTGCTCAACCTCTTTGTGTCCTTGTACCTCCATACCCAGGTGACCATGTTCAAGCAAGCAGAAAGTTGATTTAAACCTCATAATGACATCAGTTTTAAGCCATCATCCCTCTGATAAAAAAGAATAAAATATCGTGCTGTATTTGCAACCTGCCTGAAGTCTCCAGCCCCTCTTTGCTCCCGGCTCCCGCCGCCCCCAACACTCGCAGCTCATTTCCCTGCCAGAACCAGCCCTTTCTGCTTGTGTTTATGTCGTCTCCGGCGTGCAAGTCAGCACCCCTTAGGTTTTAAATACGCTCCTTGGTGAGGACTAATAGTTACACTACCCTGCTCACCATATCAATCAATGCCACGACGGCTGAATTACCTACTGGTGTCTCCGATGTGTTACCGCACAGATTACACTTCATGCATCACCACATTCATTTCTTTCACATTACACATGAGCGTGTCTTGTCACTGCCCAATTGCCCTCCTTTGGACAGCTTAACTGATGGACTATACAATGAACCTTACCGAGCCAACTTAATAGTATAGGAGCTGTGGGAAAAATTAGAAAGGTTGAAGCTTGAGTCCGGTGGGTGTGTGGGAACAGCCTGGGATGCTTCCAACAATAAATCTGGAGCGTAATTAATGCACGTTACAACATTCTGCAAGCATAAATGGCATTTCATCTACGTGCCCTTTTTCCTGGACTCATTTCATGCCTTCTCCTCATCACACTGCACATCAATGGTGACTGACCAGGTACCACCCCAGGCCTCATCCTGCAGCTCCCAGTCGGGCACCTCTTTCCCAAGCATCACCTTCAGCACTACTTCAGACCAGGTGTCCAGCTTTAGGATGCTGGAAAGGTAAACTGAGTCTTGCAGAGGGAGGTGTCAGGTCCCCAAAAGCTCAGTCTCTCAAGATGGGAGTTAAGTTCTCAAATACCTTCCTGGGTCTGGCAAAAACAAGTCTAAATAAAGCATGTCAGCCACACAGCAAAGCAGGCTCCACTCCCTAGTCTGGTCTCTGTTTATCCATGTAAGTTAATATTCACCAGCCACCTCACTCTCCTTTTTGCAGCTATGCACACCGTAAAAAAAAGGAGGGTAAAGAACAGAAGCAATTTCACCTCATCCCCTCAACTTAACTGAACAGAACTGAATGTAAATTCATTATATGATTTAGAAACTAGGAACAGCCCTAAGGCTGCTTGGAAGATCCCAAATCATTCAACATGGGCTGACTCAAGTTTTTAAGGTGAATGTTCAAATTTATTATGGGGCAATGGGAGGCAAAGGCAGGATTATTCAGAAATACCAGCACCATGGCTGATGCCATGGCATGTTTGAGCCATGCCAACCCTGAACACTCTGCCTTAACCACAGCAGCCAGAGCTCAGGCAAGCCTGTTAAAATGTCCCAGGGCTAACAGACAAACCCAGTGTAAAAAATAAAATCATAAATTTAAGCCAAAAAAAAAAAAAAGAAAAGAGAGAACAAAAACCCCAGGTTATAATCACTGTCAAAAGTATTGTGATTTAAGTAATGGTTTCATTGTATCAGTGTCTTAAAAAAAGAAAATAAATTGGGATTTCAGCAAAGCAGTAACTTCTTGAAGAGTGCAGGACTGAATAAAGATGTAGGAGGATCTAATTGTCAATAACACCATTAAAATCAAACGGAGTTAATCCCAATTTGCTTCAGTGTGGAGGGAGGAATGAAGCTGTGAAGCACAGAGGCAGTGACATGAAGGCTGTGTAAGCAGTCGAGGAGAGCAGTGCCCCTTCTCCCTGGCAGCCACAGCCAAGGGCACTGAGATCTCTCCAGCTCGGCAGCCGTGGGTCAGAGCCACTCTGAGCCAGCCCCTCAACAGGCTGGAACCAGAAACAGCCCAAATAACGGATCTGGAAAAGAGAAACCATCTTTCCGTGCTTATTATTTCATGAGCCTACGAGCTCTCTCTCTCCTCTCTGCCTGACAATTCCATGTGAGTGTGCACAAATGCCACGGCTTTGCCACCTCACCTACCTTGTGCAAGGGGTTGCAAAGGCAGAGTAGGCTGCCCCGGCTGGATCGTCAGCAGCCCCTGACGCTGCAAAGACAGGAGGTGCTGCTGCTGCAACTGCTGCATCTGTAGGAGCTGCTGCTGAAAGGCCAACTGCTGTGTGGCCACTTGCTGCTGCTGGGGCTGGAAAAGACAAAAAGAAAAAAAAAAAAAAAAAAAGGCACATTTGTCAATACAGAGAAAAGCAGAGGATTTACAGGGCTCCTTGTCTCAAAACACTTCAACTTCTCATCGCAGTCACCCGGTATGAAGGCCAAGCCAACAAGCCCACCACCTTTGTCAATGAACCCAAGGTATGCTTAGACGCCAGAGTTAACCACAGGGCTACAGATTCCCATCTCCACTGGTCACTTGAACCCTAAATCCCTCCTGCCATCCCAATTAAAAATGTTTGCAGCGTTTCTTGGTCTATGTGGTTGTGTTTTACCCCAGAAGTGGCTGCGTTTCAGTGGTGGGTAAAGCAAACGCTACTGGCAGCTCTTAAAAGTCCTGGGCAATTCTTCAAGGCAAGGAACATGTCTAAGGTGAGAATCAAACCCTTACGATCACATCACACTTAGGTATAACGTGAAAGAACCCTGCACTGTGCTCTGTTTGCTCATTCAAGGGCTGTCTCAACTATTAAAGCAAATCGACTGGCTTAATTTATGGTATTTTATACTTACTCTCTCTTCTTCATCCATCAAGTCCCACAATACTTTCTGTTATGTTGGAATTATTCTGTGCTGTATTTAAGGCTGCTACTTCTGCACTTTGAAATTTTTAATTATTCTCACTAGAAAGAAGATGGAGTTGCTTTACTCCACAGGGATGTGAACCTTGAACCTTCGAGGTGTAAAAGAACATGTTGCTTTTCTCACTACTGTACCCGGAGAAGCTTTTAACTACTCTGTTTATCACTTCTGACATAAATAAATGAGAAAAAATCAGACCTTTGAAGAAGAAAAACTTCATCTAATATTGTTAATTAGCCATGACAAACGATGAAATAACATTGTAAATCTTTCATAGAAACAGCCACTAGATTTTAATTACACACATTCATAATTTAGCAAACAACATCTTACTTGAATGTGAGTGTTTAATATGTACAGTACTCCAGGCTTCAGAGTCCTTAATTTTGTTCAGTTAAGGAAGCCTCTAGGTTTGCTTCCATGCTCATCTTGTATTTTATTTGCTTTGTTCTTTAAAATCCATGAAAGGCTTTGCATTTTGATAAATATCTTTTTATTTATTGCACAATGACAGGAGGAAAACTTTTGTTGTGTAAAACATCAATACATCATGCCAGTGTTTAGCAGTTCCTTGTGCTAGCCAAAAAAAATTAATGTAGATTTCCTTAGTAATTATCTGAGTGATAGAAAGATAATACAGTGCAGTAGTACAATAAATAGAAGGAAATTATCTAATATCCCTAATCTGCTAGGAATCATATCAAGGTGGAGGTCTTATACACATTATGGCTAACAATTATGGAAAGAAAATTAACTCTTACCAAACTGCATGCTTTCACAAACAAAACCCAGCCAGATCCCAAACTTTTTGTCACCCTTCCTTGACACCAAGCCAGAGGATCACTGGCCCCATTCCCTACTGGTGTTACACAAAGTCCCACCAGAGCTGCTGGAGCAGGACTGACAGACACCAGTCGAGGATTTGACCCCCACCTTCTCCTACCACCACACCCCATCAACCTTAATACTGCAAATACTTAAAACTTTATACCCACAACTCTGACAGCCAGTCGTGCTTATTATCTTATTTATAAATGTATCTCCTTTCCAAGAAAATCGAGGACTTCAAGAACACAATTAAACAAATAGGTGTTTGGAAATTCTGAAACACGGAGAGTTTTCATTTCTTTGCAACAGCTTGCTCAGACACATCCAGTTGTTGCAACCATGTGTCACAGCAGCAGATGCAAACAGGCCCCAGCAACAGTTATATTAAGAGTTAAACTAATGTTTTCTTCCATAAGTATTAATTTTTAAATGTACGTACTTAATATATATATTTACATATATATAATAATAAATGGTATTACATAAAAAATCTAGCTGTAATAAGCTGTGTTTTACCTATTTTCCATCTGAGTGTAAAGTTAGAACGTGGTTTCTTTTAAAAAACCCCACCTTTACATAAATTGACTGATGCCCGTTTGGTTGTCCTCTCAGCTATCCTAAGAAAAGCTCTTGAACACTCTCTACTTTGAAAAGCCAGGATATAAAAGTATACAAGGCCCATTGTCCAAGAAAGAATTTAAAAGCAAGACACGTTGCCAAACTGCGCTCCCCACCCAGTTACCAAACACAGGATACAAGGCAGTTTGTTTACTTCTCACAATTGAATGCATACAAAAAAGGTCTCGGTGCAGTCCTGTTGTCAGGTCAGTAGTCAGTGTTAAAATGCTGAAATATCCTGATAAAACTTGCATTTTTGATCCCCTCCCTAAAGCTTCTGTCAAAGGTCTGTTTTCCTTTCTTAGGTTACTCCCTACTGCCTAACATAAACTGTCACACTGCCGGAGGACAAACGGCCCTGTTCGGAAAACAGCCCTCTCCGTCCAGCGCCGCGGCACCAGGCGGGATCCTCCGCAGCCCCCTCGCCACGGGGAGCCCCAGTTTGCCAGGGGAGGACAGCGTGGGGGGGGGCACAGGGCTGAAATCCCACTTGGCACCTCTCCCCCTCGCTGTCAGGCACTGCTCACCCTCTGCTACACCGCGCAACCCTCCAAAAAAACCCACCAGGAACCTCACTGGGGTCCGTCTGTTCTGCTCGGGGATCGGATCCTTTTGGCCAACAGGGCTTGGGAGGTTTGTTGTGATTTTTCCTCCTTTCACGACAGTACAATAGGACAAGGGGCTCACAAAATGACTTGGGGGATGCCGTACATGAATACACTTGTTCCATCTGTCAAGGTACATGCTCGGCCCTCGTTAGCCTGGCAGCCGCCGGCCCCCACCACGGCACTGCCCGCCAGTGTTCAGTGCGAGAGGGAGGGGAAAAAAATAAAATCATAAAAGACCACCTTTTCCATGTTAATTTAGCAAGAATAACCTCCTTCAGCTGGGCTGAACAAACCTCTGGGTTAAATGAACGTTGAAATGGGCCTACACTAAAACCATCAGCAGAAACACCCCCTAAACCCCAAGGAAAAGCTGAAGAGACTCGTGTCCTTGTTCTCTTCCCAGCTATCATGTTAAAATACTCTTCTTGAAACAGGAAGGAGTCCTTTCTTATTGTTGCTTTCGCTAGTGTAATATCAGAAGTGTGACCACAGTAAATCAGTGTGTTAGATATTGAAATGCCATCACATTGTCTAACTTCCCTTCTTGTCTTTTTTAACACAAAGTATTTTTTTTCTTTAAGCTCCGAGCCCTCATCTTTGTGTCTGAGATGCTCTCCTGTCTGACAACAGCAATTTAGAAGAGTTAACTTTTATCGTTCATTCTGCTGTGTAACTTTCCCCTTCAAATTTCTTTATCTGCCCTCTGAGCTCATCTGAACTTTCATGTTCTCCCAGCATGCAGGCTTGCATTCAAAACTATGTCTAATAGACCAAATAAGAGGTTAATAAGAAGTGGCAACAGAAAGAAAAAATACAATCCCTGGTAACTGATAAGAATGACAGTGGCAGCCCTTTATTGTTTGTCTTCAAATATAGAGTTAAAGATCTTTAAAAAACTAAATTTTGACGCCTTTGAAAAGAAAGAAGCACAAAATAACAACAGGGGGTTATTGCCTGCCAGCCACAGGGGAGAAGCTCCATAATTCTTATTCTCCCTTTTGAAGGCTGTTAGAAATCTGATTCAAAAAAGCAACAGCAGAAGGAGAAAGCCTCTTGAGGCTATCGCCATTTCCTGTGATCATGCATAATGCGTTTCAAAAGTGGGTTTTTACCAATTCTGTTGATCAATTGCACCTCCTTCATATTCCCTCTTTTTTCTGCTGTGTTTACATCTGATGTGACTCAATGACAAGCGCTGTCTGAGACTGTGAAACAGACCTGTCATGTTGATTTATGGGCGCATCAAACCACGACTTGTCCAAACTGAAGCTCGCAGTTCATTAATTAGAGAGTTGTGACTTTGAAGTCAGCTTTCAGACTGTGGTTTTTAACATTTGGCTTAATTTATATGCTCTTGAATGTGGATCTCTAAGGAAAAAACTGAAATTCCCTTCTTGTCTTTGAACTTCTTTTGACCGCACAATAATCATTTCTTTGTCCAGAGTGATGCCTGCATCCCAGAGTCATTAACGCGCATTGAACTGCCACTGATGAGTAAGCCCTACTGAATTAGAAAAACAGCCAGCAAAACAAAGCTGAGAGCATTCTGCACAGTGATATCTCACAATTACATGCCTTCCCTCCCTGTGCCATTTCCATTTTAATTACTGTTAGTCCTTTAGATTTACATTTTAGACACTTTTTAATCTGTTCCCTTTTTATTATAGTGGCGCCCGTAAGCGCGCTATGGTTAAGGTTGTGTCAGCGTTTCCATTATAAACCCCCCTGTTTTCAGGGGTTTATAACTCAGCTGGAAAAATTCACTCTGGGTTAAAACTTGGCACAGGTGGCACAATTTGCCGAAATTTCAAGGGGGCTGGGGCGCAGAAATTGGTGTTTGCTTTGAGCAGCCCCCCCTTGTCGAGTGACACAAGCGCTGCCGCTATTGCAGGACATCACTCAGCATCTCGTGCCAAAAGGCAGCTTTCTAGGATCTACCTAAGCCAGCACAGATGTCAGATTAAGCAGGAAAGTCACAAACTCCCCGAAAATTAGGAGGTGAGCCCAATGCCTTAAAAAAATGTAATTGCAGCAAAATTAAATTTAAGTATACAAAAAGCAACAAACAAAAGTTCAGGATGTGACAGGTATTTTGAAAGGGAAGTGTATTTAAAGGACAGGCAGAAGCTACCCTGGCCTGTCCCCTTCTGCTATGGACCATGGTGGCATCAGGATGAGGTCTCTTGCCACCTCTTCTCCATGTCACCACCAAAACTGCTCAGTGCAGCTGTGAAGAACATCCAATCAGAACCTCTGCAGTTGGAAACTACAAGCACAAACTCAACGTCTCTCAGCATTTTGCCCTGTTTAGAAAGGACAGCACCATATCTGGGCCTGCTGCCTTACCCCCTCCCCTCTACACCATAACTAACTTCCCAAAGCTCTCTCCCAAGATACAAGTCTAGATGCTTGCTCCAGGACTCAGACCAAGCAGCAAGGCCTGCTCCCCTGCTATAAAATATGTGGCAGCGAGCAAATGGAAAGCACAGGAAAACACAGGCGAAAACAGGACAATAACTCTAAATCTGAAAGCTGAGGCCCGATAGAGTCAGTTCAGTTGTGCAATCATTTATAAGATGAATGACAGTTTAATAGCCACTAGACAGTCCCCAGGGATCTGTGGTTTGAAAGTAAAATGGGTATTGTCTGTACCTCTTTAGGCTGTTTTCCAGCATGTTGTTGCTGTAAAAGTTGAAGCTGCAACTGTTCCTGTTGTTTCTTATAAAACTCTTGAAGCTGCTGCTACAAAGAAAAGGAAAGATGGTAAGTAACAAAGTGGAGAGCCAATTCAGTGTCCCTTTTGGTGTAACACACAAACTGTGATTTGAAAAATAGCATCCTTTTATCTGTAATGGTCTGACCTTTAGTTTGAAACTCAACAATAAATTCAGTGCACACTGACTATTCTTGGCATTATCGTTTGAAAAGTAATCTCCAAAATGAACTGATGAAAAACATACCATTTTCTACACAAACTAATTAAAATAAGGCAAGGAATGACCTTTGATTGTAACAACAAAGCCAAAATGCCCTTGCTGAGAGAGCCTGGCGAATCTCTGTTGTGAAACACACATGCTTTCTAAATGATAGGGTTTGACTGTATTAAGTGTTGTTCAATACATGCATAGACATCCTGGGAAATGCTCTCCTCCTCCCGCTCCCCAGATGTGCACCGTGCAGGCAGCGTTCCGGTGTGGGCAGGAGGGAGCCTGCGAGCCAGGAGGGAGCAGGCAAGGCTGGATGCTGACACCCACCCGGGGTCTGAGACCCTGCTGGGCCAAACCCTATGATAACGGAGCCCCAGGGCTTGTCAGTGGCCAAATTCCAGCTGAGAAAGGACCACAGGCTGTGAGAAGCACTGACAAGCCACATGGCATACGCTGGTGGAAATCAAACAGATTAAGGCTTGCAAACCTCTCCACTTTTACTGCCACCGTTTCCATAGTCCTTTGTGGTTCCAGATGGACATAACGAGGTCTAAACTGGGAAGCATTACCCTTCTACCTTGTTTATTCCAATTAGTCAGGGCACAACAAGCTTTCTGGGGGATGCAGGCAAAAGCAACAGGGACATCTGCCGAAGTCCTGACACTTAAATATGCATCTGTATTATTTAGCTGATCTTGGAAACACTCCTAGCACTGCTCCCTGGATTTGTTTCCAGTAGCTATTTCTAGAATTAAAAACAAAAGAGCAGTCAGTTCAGCTCAGAGCATGGCTGCTCCAAGGTCTGGACCTGAGATCTGGGCAGCTTCCTTCCCCAGGAGTGTTTTGGGGGGCAAAGTCCTCCAGCATCCATAGGGGCCATCTGAGCCACTGTTAAGGAAACAATTACCTGTTGAAGCATGAGTGCCTGCTGCTGTTGGAGCAGGACTTGGAGTTGCTGGGGAGTTAGCACTTGTTGCTGGAGGATCTGCTGCATTTGCTGGGGAGTGATCACTTGAGGTGTCATCATAGCCACCGACACTGGAACCTGCAGGCCAAGAGGAGAGAAAGAGGGGGTCAGAGAGCATCCCTGTGGCTCTTCCAGCATCCCCACGCTGGGGGAATCCCACACCTGGCATCGAGGGAGCTGAAGGCAAGAGAATCCTTGCGGCCCACCTCAGCAGGAACAAAGGTACTGTCCACACTTTCCCGGTGACTAAATTCCCCTTTGGCAAAACATTAGTGGATGGAAATTCTTTAAAGCAAGCAACATGGTAAAGATTAATTTATTTTTACAAGGAATCGGCAACTGGGTCCTTTCCCTCTCAGAAAGTCCTTGCTTCCCGTACAGAAATCCAACAGTCAAATATCCTACACTGATGGGATCTAGACCCTATTACAACTGGTTTTTAAGAAAATTGAAGGAAGGCTCAGTGATGTGAATAACAGCACTAGACTCCTATGCAATTTTTACAGAAAGGCCCTACCACGATGTCTTTACCATTCCATATTCACCCAGCATACAGATGTCTTCAATTCTTTCATATTATGTGAGATACCATTAAAAGCCGCTTTCCATGACATTTCAGTGACAAACAGCTACAGTGATGAACTTGATAGCATTTCATATTTGCAACTGTTAACACGTTTCTGCACGGGCATCTTTGCAAGGAACCTGTACACTGTATCTGAAAGGATGATGTCTTGTTCAGATAAAACACTGACATTAAAATGACAGGCTGTCTTGGCCAAGGTTACACAAATTGTATTCAAGCGGATACCTAATGACAATGCTATGAATTCTGCAAGCTTTCTAGAATGTAATTTAGCTATTCAAAATAATCACTGCACTTGTGTTTAATTTGAAGACTACATGAGAACCATTTTGTCAGTCCCAGTAATGCAAGAAGACTATTTCCCTAGAAACCCACCCCTCTACCCTCCACCCCAAAAAAGGAAAAGAAAAGGAGGAAAAAAAAAACAATAGAGGAAAAGACAAAACCCATATGAGTTTTAACAGTAATATTTAAGCACCTTACTTTTCTATAGTTTCAAATCAAATACATGACAGCACAAAACTAAAAGCAGTAAAGGATATACTTTGATAAAAAGGATCTCCTGTCATCCCATGTATTACAATAAAAGGTAATAATATGTTTAGCACTTTTTCTGTGCACCACTTTCTAAAAAATCCACAGACAATAGCTGATCAGAAGATAAAGGAGTTTAAAAAAAACCCTCCCAGTGTAGTAGTAAGCAAGACAGAAATGCAGTATTAATTTTATGTAACATAATGTCTTAATATGCAGTTTATCTTGACTTTTTCACATGATTTGTCCTGTCATTTGCATAGCAAGCTCTCATTCCTAATTTCACAGTCATTATGCACTGATGTCCTGATTTCTCAGCATCACTAATTTTGATGAACTAAAAATGGTTCCTGAAGGTCAGATGCATGTACACCGCACATCTCCCCGTGTTGTTGTGTACATGTCGTGTGCCAGGGACAGACACTGCCTCAAAAACATTTGTCTGAGCAAAGCCTACCAAGGGCTCGCACGCCTCCGACATCCCATTAAAGCAGACACGGCGAGGCCCTCTGAGCATTCCCCGTGGCACAGAGCGTTCCCACACAGCTCATATG
Organism: Pyrocephalus nanus; assembly: GCA_038380795.1. Lineage (NCBI taxonomy): Eukaryota > Metazoa > Chordata > Aves > Passeriformes > Tyrannidae > Pyrocephalus > Pyrocephalus nanus. Next base: position 17,264,507 of record CM076271.1, read on the forward strand.
GATCAGGCTGGTGTGAACGCAGGCAAATGGAGATTTAATTACGGGTCAAACGCCAGAAACCACCAAAACCAAGGGCCATTTGCCCACGGCCGGCGCCGCTTGCCCACACCTATGGGAAAGCCATCAGCTCCGAGGACACTGAGTCATCTGGATGGGTAATCCCATTAATTCAGAATATCTTAATCTGTACCCTTTTAAAAACTTTTCTGGGAGTACAAAATTATTTAATTAAATCCTGCTGTCACTATCTTCACCCCGAAGCGTGACTCACCTTCATTATTCTCATCCCCAGAGAAGTTTACTTTACCCTGGGGTTTGTACTACCTCTCATTGAAGTTGGACCAGGCAAACAGAAGAGGAAGCATGTTTAAGTATGTTTTCTGTGCCCTTCTTGGAAGATAGACAAGACAAATACTGTTCAGTCAGATTTATGACGACAAGAGGGGATACAGACAGGAATAGGGTGGGGTGCTGTAAACCCTACACATCGGTGATTAATCCAAAGGGCCGCGTTCTGCCGTCAGCTGGGCAGGGACAACTCCCATTCACTTCCATGGCCTTTTTGCACGTTTATCTCGGGACAAATCTGACAATTGGGCCCTCCCTATCTTTGCAAACCAGCCACGTACCTTCCACTGAAGAATCTCTGAGCTGCAAGAACAGAAGCTCTTAACCAGAAAGAAAAAAGTAATAATATATATATATATATGGCACACGGTTACAGAGTATAAGTACACAGAGTACAAGTTTGCATTGGCCCGTTCAACTTCATTTTACCATCTGAAACCACATTTTCGCACCACACCTGCACCCCTAAAGAAGGTGCTGCCTTCCATTTATAAACACAGCTCACAGCCACATTTAGCCAAAGCCTGTACTTCAGCTTATCACGAAAGCGACTTACGGAAACCTCACACAAACAAACTCAAATGCACCAGAAACTACGGTGTTAAAAATGACAACACACACCCCGGACGAGAGTGGGCCCACGCACAGTCTGAGGACTTTAAACAGTTAAGAATGATGGCCTATATATCCACTCTCTTAACTCCCAACGTCCAACTTTTCCATGTAGCTAGTCCCTGGTAATACTAGGAATCAAAGGGCATGCAGCACCAGCAATAGGCTATTATAGCCCACACTTTATTACCCATTACTACCGAGGTCATTAGCGGTAAGAGTGATTGTACCGGTCTTAACCTATTGATCATTGTAACTACTATCATTTAATCCCGTGTTGAATGTCTGGAAAGCTGCTAAAGGCACACAAGAGAGAGTGCTTTAGCGATGAGAAATATAGCCAAAGCTTGGAAATTACACTTTGATTCATAAAATCTAGCCAGTGGTTTAAATCAATAGTATTTAAAACAGTCATGTAAGTTCTTAACTACAGCTCTCTAATATTTATGGGTCCCTTTTTGAGTGTATTCAGTCAAAACTAAACTTTATTTTAGATACTCTGCAATATACTTTACATTATGTTAGATAAAAAATATTTATTTCTGATATCTGGTCTGATAGTAAGTGAAACCTAAACCGAGAGCTATAAATTCATTTTAGATTTCTATCTCTCAGATGTCAACTTAAATGTGTTGCCAAAAAAAATTACAAACCAACTTTAAAAATGACTTAACTGTTTAAGTACATGAAAATGAGCGTGTTTTATGAGTTAACAATGAATCACAGAAGGAGTTTATGAAGAACTAAAATAATTCTGTCTTACTGCCTTCAGGGAGTTGAAGTTCAAATTAAACTACTGGCAGATATATTTAAAGAATGCTAAGTTAGCACGCGGAGAAGAAATCAATCTTTTATTTTTTCTTTCAAGTTGTTTATTTCTATTTTGCACATGAAACACGATTGTTGTTATTGATATGATTAATGAACTACTTTTGGTATTGTTGACTGATAACAATAGGGTGTGGTAGATACCCAGCTGCACGTAAACCTGGCAGCAAAGGTAAAAATACAGCTGCAATTTGGCTTTGGGAGCTGTGCTAGTATGGACCTGCTGACATGCTAATACCATCAACGGCAAAAAATGTCTTTAATACTCACAATTGTCTTCAGACACTGCTTCTCCCAGGGTTCTGCCTGCTGCTCCTCCAGACCCCCAAAGCCCTCCTGTCCCCTTCAGTCCCCTCCACAGCCCCCCCCATTTCAAGTCCTGCAAACACACCATATTTTTGGACCAAGGAAAACTTCCACAAACTTGGGCCAAGTTCACCTTTAACTTCCCCATGAAATTACAGCAGGGATGCATTTGTCACTCCTCCACACAACCCAGACAAGGGTCACGGGGATGAAAATGATTTAGTCCTATTTAATCATCTCCATTCCCTCATTTTCAGTGATATTAATATAATTAAATACTAGCTAAATAATTTCAAGTAGTTTAATCTTGTATGAAGCGAAAAGGGAAAAAAAAAAGAATGCCCTTTTCACACCCTGTGCCTCCGATGCTGGATACGGCTGTGGTGCTGTTAACTGTTAGCAGGCATGCATGGAAGATGGGAAGATTTCCTTAATTCATAAAGAATAACTCTGCCAGAAAATCCTTTTCTCCCGTGATCTATGTTCAAACTTGATTTCAGTAAGCCCTCATACCAGACAACCTTGGATTTCCAAACAGCAATTCTTCGGTTAAAGATTTTTGTGATAAAAGTTAAACGGAGCAAAACAGCTGAACACAGAAAGAGCAAGTCGCTGAGGAACAGTTAAAAATACTGGGCTACAGTAAAAATAGCTACGGCCAAGCAAAACCAAACAATGAACTTGAGCTGTCCTATTAGAAAGCTCTTCTATGCAATACATTTAAAATATTAAAAAAAAAAAAATAATCTCAGCTGAAACAATGCAAAACAGAAGATAAAGCACTGACAGCCTGGCAAGCAGAGAGGCACGATGCCACAAGCCAGAGCACAGCCCAGCAAAGCAAGAAGTGCTGAAGGCAGGACCTGCCTCCATCCTGAGACTAAAACGTTTCCGACACAATATTTCATCCTCCAAAATCCCAACACAAAACCGCCGCTCTCGGAATTATTCACGCAGGAGCTGCAATGCTGGTTCATTATGCGAAATGGAATCTCACTTTTAGGCTTAGTTATTTTGCCATAATACAGCACAGCGCATTAAGACAGGTAAAGTTTATTCTATTAATGTAAAATCAGCTAAGTAGTCTGTCATTAGCATAACTGTTCTTTCCGTAACAATACAACTCCCTATGAAAAGAGAAGGAGGGGGGGGACGCCCTCTTTAAAATTAAATTAGCATTTTATTATTTTAATTTTGTTTATTATATTTTATCAAGAGGGAAGATCTCCCTTTGACCCACAGAAAGCAGAATGATGGGCTATACTGACATACCCCGGCATGTCAGAATGTCTGCTGTCCTCTGTATTCTCTCCCAGCTGAGGAAAAAAAGGAATTTTTTCGTATTTGTTTACAGAATGAAACATCTGATCTTATCTTCCACTTCTCATGCATACCAGGTTTCTCACTAAGTGCCAGGATAATTGTTTCAGCTATAATAAATACCCATTTAATTTGCATAAAAATATAAAGTTTACATAAATTAAATCCTTTCTACATCTAACATTTGTCAAATAGAGACTAAACCAGAACATACACACACACACACCCCCAAATATCCCTTTAATAAGCCGAGTGAGATTTCAACCTCGAGATTATCATCATTTTTCACATTTTAAAAAGTTATAGTTTTTGTTTCCCTCTCTAGCATGAAAGGAAAAATTATAACCTGCTGTACATGGTTCCAAACAGTGGTGATGTTTTATAATGATTCAGTTTAAAAAAAAATTAAAAAAAATAAAAAAAGGAAAAAAAAATCTGCTTTTTTTCCAGAGTTTAGGAAAGGAAATGTTAGATCAACATATTCTGCCAAAAAAGCCTCAAATAAACCAAAAGCAATCCTGCTTAGAAACATCCAAAATGCCTCTAAAGCCCTTGAAAACCCCTTGAAACCCTCTGTCCCAAACACCCTTAATATACTGAGAATGATCATCGTGTCAGACTCCTTACATTTGTGTATTAATTCATACATACATTACGGAGAGCTTAATTAAATAATAAAAGACCGTGATTGAACTGGCAACATTTAATATGCCCAGAGTTTCATGTGAGTAAAAGGGAAGTGTTACACAGAGGGGGCTTTTTTTTTTTTTTTTTTTAATGGCAGATTTTTAAGAACTGAAACTCCCAACAGATTTCTAGGAAGGATGAACCCTCTCTCCATCCCTGGTTATTTTCTCCTGCAAGAATCAAATCCACAGCTGCCTGCTCTTCAAACTCAGGGCATTTGAGATGACGTACAATAGTGGTGGCCAGCTGAAAATATTAGTGATTCTTGAAAAAAATTCACCTGGTTAAATCATGCTGTTTATTTCCCACACAAACCAGCGCCTCTGCTTAAACACTCGGGTAGGCTTTGCCACTCTGGTTCCAAGTGTCACCTTTATAACAGTTGTAAACTTTATTTGCTTAAAAATGTGCAGGTTTTCACACCTATGGCAGACACCTACAGCTGAACATCACAGCTAAGCACAACGGTGCAAATTAGATTCTAATGAGAAAACATCAGTTGCTTCTTTGACAATTTTGCCATTCACTGATTTACTTCTAATGAAGACACACTCCAACCAGCCAGCTCGCCGTGTTAAAGGTCAAAGCATGTTCAAAAAAATGCCTCACAAAATCAAGGCAAATGGGAAACCCGTAAAGAAACCTTCTCATAAAGTGGCGTGGCAATTAGAGTAATTGTGCAAAAAAGCCGTCTTCGGTAAAAAGTAAAAGAAATTAAGCTGCCACTACTGTAACAGGTTAGATGAAAATCAAAATTTAATGTATTCTCCCTTGTGTCATCTTGTTTTGTCAAGACATCAAATAGAATTGGAAAGTACAAAATAACAAGCCCTTGAGAAATCACAGAAGCCGACCTTTTTGATGTTGTTGGTTTACCTTGTTCTCAGTTATTTGAACAATGATGTTTCAGATTTAAGGGCAAGATAAAGCTTAAAAATTAAAACCCGTTGTCAGTTTGGGGAGGAGGGGGTATTGTCCCTCCCAAATAACAGAACATCTTACCTAATCAATGAAGGCAAATCCATCCAAAACTAGTGCACAGAACAATTATCAATTCCACTTATTTGCTCAATATTCAGTCTGCGTTTTCTAACATTCATTCAACTTCAGTACAAACTACAGATCCTCCTGCTAGCACAGGAAACTGTGCTGGAAAGGTTAAAAAAAAAAAAAGGGACAAAAAAAAGAAAAGCTGGGGAAGACATATTTGCCAGTTCTGCTTCTCTCCCAATCTCTACACGGCCACTTTAATCTGCAGATGAGTGCACAGTGGATTTTTTTCCCTTTCCTTATAACTGGAAAGTGAAGCTAAACAAGTAAGCACCTTATAAAAACAAAACATTACAGGACATTTTAACTGAACTACAGCAAAGTAGTTTCCAGTAATGCAGTTCTGCTTTCAATAAAACAAACAAACTGCTTAAAACCAGCCAAGCCTTTCACCAAACAATAACAAATTTAGCTTATGGTGTCAGGACTTTCCCACAATCTAGTTTTGCAGGTGTTGATAAAACTACCCCTGCTACTGCTTTTCCCTAGCAAAGAGGGGAGAAAAACAACACCAGTAAGTTATCCTGCTACTGGGAAACCTTTTCAGAAAGTAAATCCAACTGCTGTGTCCTCCCAGCTCAGGTTTGTCTCCAGCAGCTCTGAAGCGACTAAGAAATACAGAGCAGGAAAGCACAGGAGCTTTGAAACTCCATAAACTTTTGAATGCAATAATCTTTCTCCCCTTACCTTTCTTCAGCTGCCCGGAGCATGTAATCACATACACAGAAACCAAAGAATTTTACACTGAAATAGTCACTTGTTTAGCTTCAGTATTTTAAAAACATCTTCACTCTCAAGCAACAACAGCGAACCTTAACACTGTCAGGTTAAAATGGTGCGTAAGAAAATCGCTCTGACTGCCCTGCCCTGCTTTCAATGCCTAAAAACCCCCCTTTAACCTTCTTCACACAACTGTTGCAACCCTTTTCTTCCTGGCACACAACTAAAATCAACTCAACTTGCACAGCCCACCATCCATTAGTGCAATCATCCATCTGTGACCCATTACAACCCAGGGGCGACACGTTACGACTCCACCGTGGTGTCTGATCACTATTTACGCCCCAGCATAAATTTCAGCGTGGGGTTAAGAGTTACACTGCTAAAACGTGTGGAGGGCTCATCCAGCTGTAGAAGAACGTGAGAGGCACCCACACCTTCCTCTGAGCAGTGAGATCCTTGCAAAGCCAGCGCAGGCATTTCATTTCTTCCCTGTCAATCCCATTATATTTATGACTTCTCTTTAGTTCAGCTGAGTGACTGGTCAGAGCATGTCTCAGAGCTGCTTTTTTTTTTTTCTTTTTTTTTTTTTTTTTTTTTTTTTTTAAGTAAAAATAACTCTGCTTAGAAAAAGGGAGAGTACAATGGCACAGCACAGTAAAGTGTATGTTAAACAAGACCAAAAAAAAACCAACAAACCAACTGTAGCAAACAAAAAAAAAAAAATTTCAAAGCAGCCCTTCCTATCATAAGCTTTCTGATGATTTATGGTTTACCAACTCAGCAAGGTTACGCAACACTGCATGCCTTTAGATGCATTATTTGAGTCAGTTGAGATTTAATTAAGATCACAGCCTCCAAAATCCCTGTCAAATGAAAATTCACAGAAGACAATACACTATATATCCTCATGCAGATAGTCTCCATTCCATGCTCTGGAATAACATAAGTTAATCCTCGTTTCTATGGTGGCAGACAAAAGTTCACTAATTTTGTTTTCTTTTGACACTTGTGTTGTTTTCTGTTTTATGTCATGAGATCATTCCCTTTTGAGAGGGGAGGGGAGCTGATATAGGGGGAGAGGAGGGAGAGCAATATGTCTGAATATGGCAGCAGATGTATTTTGACATTCTCACAGCTCTGCTGTGATGTCATCAAGTTTTCATATAATTAACCCCTGCCAGTAAGAGCATCCTTTCATGACATCTGTCCATTGGGAAGGGGAGGAAGGAGTCAGGGAAAAAACACAAAAAGTGCCCCAATCTGGCTCTCACACTAAACCCCAAATCAAACAAAATTAAATTAAGGCTACAAAACAGCATTCACATCTTCCTCCTGTATCAGCAACTGGCTTTTCCCAATTCATTATCTGCCCCAGCTGCCTCCTCACCTCCGAGGTCCTCTGAAACCACACGCCACAGACGCCCAGCTCATTCCCAGCGCCTTCTCCTCCTGATGGTCCTCGTGCCGCGGAACCCCTTCACTCTATAATCCAGTTCCTCTATTTGCTAAACATGAGCACGTTAAATAAAACAATATTTTATACTGAGAAATTGCTAGAACTTTACCTCATTCCAGTGTATTCCTATTTGCATTATCTTAATATCTGCTTGCTTATCTCATGGTTTAGAAATGACAGGTGCTAGCGGTCTTTTGTTTGACAGGCCACTACACAAATAACTGTCTTGCCTGAAAGGGCTAATGCACTACTAATGAACAATAAATCAACTTTGATTATAAAGTGTCAGACCAATCAGTTTGCAGTTCAGCTCTATCACAGTCTAGGCCAAGGCAGCTACTCTGTTTAGGCAGGACTCGGGTTTCATCTCTGCAGCCTTATCAATGAAATTTTTTGGACGCAGCCACAGGAGATCACTGAAAGCCCTCTGACAGCAGATTTTCCGCTGGCTGTGGGGAGAGCGCCTGCTTTTAGAGACTTCCTAGGCTGCTACTGCAATAAATATACAATCAACAAAAGCCATTTCTTAACCAGACAGAAGCACACGCTAATGACATACACATATACACACGCATTGTAGCCATGACTTTTACAAGAGCTACAAGCAAAAAGAAATGGTTTTCAACTTGGTGTAAAGATGTGCAAGATGCCTAAAAGTTCAGCACGTTAAACCTACTTAGGAGGGGTTCGATCTGACAAATACTAATTTAGCAGGCAGAGTGCTTACAGCTCTGGGGGGGAGGAAAGAGAGGGAAAGATCCTCCTCTCCTAGTATAGCTACTGCACATGCACAAGTCCTTCCAGGATTGGGCCCAGGAGCATCAGGCATAAATATCAGCTGTGATCCAAATAAAAAGAAAAGGATTTTAACATCTCAGTTTATTTACAAAACAGCAAACTAGCCTGTGTAAGTTACTTTTTACTGGAAATAAACTTTAGCAATTTATTGTAGTTCACAACTCAACACTCACTGCTAGAATAAATCCAACCGTTTGGTTTTCATAAACAGATCTTGGTCACCCCGAATGATTCACATTTCCTGCCACCAAACTTGTTTTTATTTAAAAAGATGAAATGGTAGCGTGTCAATCGCCGGCACACGCATCGAGACGACCGTGTCGCGCTACCGAGAAGCTTTTCCCTGCCACCAGCGCAAGGACAAGTCAGAACTCTCCGTGTTTTCAGAGACAAGCTGGCTTTGAAGGAGTTAATTCCAGAGAGGAAGAGTGTATATGCACTTTGCTCTAAACTTACCACCCACTTCCTAAGGGTTCCCTCCTCCCCACCACCACCACCACCCTCGAAAATTCAGCTCACTCGCACTGCACCGCCGGCTCGCAGGGCTGACACCGAGATCCCGTTACATCCATTTCGCCGGGGTTCACAGCACTAGTCAACGTCAAAAAAACAAAGCTCACTCACTTAATTTCCCCCTGGTAAATTGACTGGCGAATCCATTCAGCGATCCCGGTTCCTGACATTTAAACCTGACAGCGCGTTTTTATCCGGCTCCGTGCACTTTCCCCGTTTCCCTCGCTCTTCTTCCAAAAACTCCAGCGCTGCCCGCACAAGCCCCGCGCGGGCTACGTCTGTCGCGACAGGCGCCGGGCGACACGCTCCGCGCCGCTCATCACTTCTAAAAAAACCTCCGGGCGAGTTGCGGGGCGCACACGCCGTCCCTCCCTCCCTCCCTCCCTCCTCCTCCTCCTCCTCTCTCAGAGCGGCGCGGCTCCTCCATCCTCGCCGGGCTGTTTTCCGGCACTTTGCGCGGGCCTTTCCCCCAACCCCCCCCCCCCCCTCTTCCATACCCCTTTTCCCGGCTCGGTTTTCCCCCCGCGGGGCACCCACCTGGGCGGCGGCGGGCGGCGAGCGGCGCGCCGGGCCATGGAGCGGGCTGGCGGAGCGGCGGGCGCGGAGCGCTGCGGAGGCTCCGCGGGCTGGCGGAGTGCGGGGCGCGCTGCTCGGGGCTCCTGCAGCCGCCGCCGCCACCCGCGCGGCCCCGCCCTGCGCCGCCGACAACACCCCGCCCCGGAACGGGGCGCCCCGCGGGCCGCCCCCGCCCCCCGCCCGGGCACTGCCGGCTGGACACCCCCCCCGGACACCCCCCTTGGACACTCTCCTTTGGACACCCTTCCCCGGACGCGCTGGTGGAGCCACTGAGAGCGGGGGGAAAGCGCCGGCACAACGCGCTGGCGGCACGGCAGGGGAACGAACCCTCCTGCCCGCCCCGCAACTTTGCCGTCTTCTCCCGCGCTCTCCCCTCCTGCCTTCCCCGCCGGCTCTGCCGCGAAAGCCCGGGATTTCGGGATCGGAAAATAGCGATAATGAAAAAAAAAAAAAAAACAACCAAACAAACAAACAAAAAAAAATCAAACAAAAAACGACCGCAAGATGCCTGTGACAGGAGTTTGCAGCGGAACGGGGGTGAGCGCCCGGCCTGCCGAGGGGAGCATCTCCCCTTTCCCTCCTGGCCAAGCCTCGGCGACCAGCGATGCCCGAGCACTCCAGCCCTGGCCAAGGGCATCTACGACTGCCTGGCACTAAGGCAGCCGAGCCCTCGAGCGCTGTGGACCCAAATCTGCTATGTTTGGGTCCGTGGCATCTCTCTAACCATGGGGCAGTGTCACCTCACTCAGAACAAGCTTCACAAACTCACATGGGCAAGCTCCAAGAAACACTTGTCCAGACTTGAGCACCCAAACTGGACCCTGTCCGTGGGCACTCTCTAACCCAGGGACTGCCACTTCCCTAGGACCCTATTTTCCCTTGCCCAAAAAGCTCCTATCTCTAGAATATCCTGAGTTCGACGCCACAAGGATCATCGAGTCCAACTCCACTTCCTCTCAGGCAGCAATATTTGTAAAAACTCTCCCACTATTTCAATTATTTTTTTTTAACATTTTCCCATAGTTTCTGCAGATAAAATTGATGCAGAGAGTTACTCCTCAGTTACTTGACGTGCAAGTACCAGTGCAGACACAAGCTGCCCTACACCGTTCCCAGCAGAACCTCCCGTTATTTGCAGGAGTCAGGCTGTCAGACAATAGCCCCATTAGTGATGCTGCTGAAGAACCTCACAAGAAGCAAAGACAAAGGACCCAATTTACTGACAACTAGTGATCTGATGTTAAATGGGATGCAATACGGATTGCTTTCCACCCTAAAGTGTTTTCGTGTCAGATAACAAATTTATTAATGGGATTTTTTTCAGGTCACAAAAATGTGACCCCACCCTCTTATGAATATTTAATAAGGGACTAAGGGCATCTTTTGCAAGACCCTAAATCTGCCAGAAACAGCCTACATGAATCAGAGAGTGCCTGCCTCTTAAAGGGGCATGGACACCCCAAGCAGGTCAGCACAGACAGGGCACAGGAACAGCCAGTATTTATATGTGTTCCATTTATGCAAAGTCAAGCACAGATGCACACACGCTCCCCAAAAACACTGGGCACTCAGCAGTAACAGAAACCGGTAACGCATGCAACGAGCTAGTAATAATTATCACCTGTGCTTAAGAGAAATCCTTCCTGTCCTGGACTTCAAAGCAATCTCAAGGAATTTGGATTGCTTTGGGGAATATATTACAGAATACACAGGCTTAAACTTTTCAACAGTTTCTCTCGTGGACCACCTCCTCCTCCTGCTGCGTTTCCAAGAGCATCGCTGTGGCAGGATCTCCAACGGCACTGACAGCAAAGGAGCAGCGGCAGGAACGACTCTGCATTAACACACCCTGACCAGCTCTGCATCCGAAATGAGGAGGGGGCTGCATGCCCAGGCAGTCTCTGCATACCATCAGAGGATGCTTTACAGACCCCCGTTTGGAAATCTTTTGATCTATCTTGTCTTCCTCAGCACAAACTTCTCACTCACACACAACCCTCAATCTTATTCTCACATCATCGATCCTTATTTTCCACTATGGCCACATCCAGGTACACACAGCTCAACAGAAGGCCAGTGCCCTCCTTCTGTCCTGGTCACCGGCTCTGACCTACTGTATTTATTAAAAAAACCCAGGACACTATGAAACCTACTACTTTGCTCAAGGCATTTCTCTTCTTTCCACAGGCAAAGAAAAAGCATAACGTGGCAATGCAAGCCCAAGGCTGTGATCTACATGCAAAGCAAAAACACAGCACTGGCACTGACAATTCTCCCCAGCCTTGGGCAAGTCACCTAGAAATTTTTGTTTTGTTTTGTTTTTTTTAAATGTCTCTGCCATTGAGGGTGCCTCTCTCTGAGAGCTCAGTCTGCAACGTTTGTGGCCTGGCTTCAGAGTGGCCTGCACCATTTCAAGGCAGTCAATGACTTCAACATCTCTGCCTCCTCATCTGCAGAACGGGGATAACACGACTCATTTCAGGATCTTCGTTAGACCAGTATTTGCAAAACACCTTGAAAAATGAAAGGTGCTGTATAAGCACTGAGTGCTGGCCACAGAACCTGCAGGCCGTTATTTTTAAAGCGTTTTATACCCTTTATACCCTTTCATATAAAAGCTTCATACCTGCAAGCTCAGCCAACATCTGCTGTGGGCTAAAAACTTCATCCTTACTAAAGGTAGCACTTGTTAAGTAAGGTCATCATGAAATATAATGCATTTCTAAGCCAGCAAAATATTTTAAAAGACCAAGAAGAACCATAAACTCCCACTTTAATTCCATTCAATTATAGAGAGTCATCACAGACAGAGACCATCAGACAGGGATGTTCAAAACAGAACACATAAAGTAATACATTAAAAATAACTAGGAAAGAGCGTGGCAGGCTAGATGGCTATTTGGCACCATGTTCCCACAGGATCTGATCCATATTAAGTGGTCATATCAACATCTAGGTGAAAGAAAATAATCACAGGACACTAAGGTCCAGGTTAGAGGAACAGATTAGGAATTATGACAAACACAGGGGAATAAGTGGTTTTGTTATTCCCTAATTTTACATGTACACATTATTCATGGCCTTTTGTAGGTACCTATCCATGCAGAGACCATGGACTTGCCTACAGAAAAGCCTCTTCTACCTGCAGGGCAGGGGAGAGGGAAAGAAAAGACACCCACAAACCACAATCTTTTCTAACCTGTCCTAAATTAGAAAATTTGGGGTCCTAATATGAGGCAATTTCTACCTGAGACAGCAATACCTCTGCTCTTACCCTGGGGACGTTCCCCTGGTCAGGCAGGGCCAAACAGGTCCCACTCTGCTCTCTGTCTGCTGGTGGTGGGCCAAATCCTGCACCCTGTTCCCCAGACACAAATTTGGGAGTGAGTAATTCAGACGAGCTCTTGTGCCAGTGCTGCTGTGGCACAGAGGAGCCCACCCCTCCTCCACAGGTCCCATGCCAAGCCTGGCAAAGCCAAGTGCCAAATCCCACTGCTCGGCACACTGGACAGAGCCATGGGACGGTTTAAAAGCAAGCTGCTGTTTGCAGTTCTGAGGGAAAAAGCCGTCTCGGATACTATTCCCACTCCTAGATCCCCAGGCCCATTTTTGTGGGGTTAAATCATATTTTCCTGTTTTGAGAATGCTTCATTTTCCCTTGTTGCTGTTTGAAAGACCTACAAAAACAAATGGGGAAAACAACTGACTAAACAGGAAACAGTGAAACTTATTACCCACAAACTGCTGAGAAAAAGAACAAAGTAAACATTTTTTTTTTTTTTGGTCTTTTTTTAATAATCTCAGCTAATGCCCTCATGGTAAAATATCTTCAGGCAGAAAAGTGACTTTTAGGCGGATGGTGTCTAACAAAACAGAATACCAAAGCAATTAACATTTCAGTAATCCTTGTATCCCTGTTGCTCTTCTTTTGATGTGAAACTGTCATTTTCCTTACTGCCCCTGCAAATTCTGCACGAACAAGGCTCTTTAAATCCCCTCAGTGTTGTACAATGGTTTAAATTTCACTTCATGGCATGCTTTAAATTACCATTCACATCTTCATTTAATGCATCATTTTATAATGCCAGTGTTACTAGTTAATTTATATATACACAGCAGGATGTGTCAACATTCAGGTGAGTTATGAATATGATTGTGCAGGAGTTATGGAAGACATTTCAGCAAAATTATGGTTCCCTCTAAACATAAAAATATTAATAATGAATCAAACATCACAGGTAAACAACAAATTTTATATAATTGCTCCCCCCATGCTTCTAGATAAATAAATAAATAAAAATGGCAACGTTTTTGCTCTGCATTCATATTTGATTGATCTTAATAAATTGCCATCTCCTTTCCTAATAAACTGTAATCTCTTGTTTCCGCCACAAAGTAAAATTTATTAGCACACTCTTCTACCAGCAGGTCTGCATCACTCACAGCACAGTGTGCAAATTGTTCCAAGTATGCTTGGGCATTATTCATAATTTATTTTTCTGCCCCAAAGTACACAATATATTGAGAGGTAATCACCACTAACTGTTCCTGGTTACTTTCCTTAATTATGTGAGATGGCATTTATGTCACGTACAGTAGAGGAAATGCTGCAGTTTCCACTAAAACTCCATTTTTTTTGCCATGGGTTTAAACACAGTGTTCACACAGAGAAAACCTTCTTAGGACAGGAAAGACTGGAGGTGGTATCTGGTAGGAGATGGCAACACCTCCACTTGAAAAGAACAAGCCCTGTCTACCAAAATAACCCACTGGGCATGACAACAGCGATGGCTCCGAGAGGAAAAGTAGGTGTTTTGTCGTGATGTTAAAGTTGCCATGGTAAGAAAAAAACCACAGAATGAAACATCAACAAAACAAACGTCAATCAAACACATTTTTGCCTGTTAAGTATTAACCAGTGAACTCCTGGCCACCCCAGATCATCTCCTGCCCATCGAAGCAGTGCAGGCAGGCGGGTGCTCCAGGCTGGAGCCACTCCAGTGTCCTCGGCTGGGAGTTTGGGGGGAGGATCACCCCAGTTCAGGGCTGGTGTGGGGACAGCTGGTGTGGAATGCAGTGCTGGAAGCACTGCCCTCTCCTGGTAATCTGCCTCTGTCATCAGGAGACTTAATGCTTCACCTCACCACAAAGGATCCCCTTCAAAAGCCCAGGCCTGCTTCCACAACAAACTACATACACACACGCCTACGTACACACATGTACCGACAGAGATGCAAATTAAAATAAAACAGATTAACTATGGGCCCCCTTATGTAAAAACACCTATCAGACCATTGTGATCGCAGTCCAGGAGGGCTGAGCTCTATATTCTGGTTCATCTGTGAGAACACCCCATATCACCACCGGGCACTGCCGTTTTTCACTCACTCTGCTGGGAACGCACATCAGTGTATTTTCAATAAAACACCTTCTTAGCAGTAATGGGCCACTGTTCCCATTTCAGTGGTCCCCAAGGTTTCATGATACAGTTTATTTAGCTGGCTCATAGTTCCAAGTTTTCCTCCAATATTCAAAAGCTATTTTTATTTTTTTTAAGAAGGCAGCCATGGGAAGAGCTTTTTCTCTTCTTTAGAGAGGAAGACACCTAATTTTGTACATACAACAAAGCAACTTGAATTGTTTGCTGAAGAGGTGTTTCTGCAACAGCCCTGATGGTTATATAGGAACACAGAGAAAAGTTGTGACACTGCTGATGCTACATAGGGACAGTTTGAGAGCAGCACAGGGATCTCTGCTCCTGCTAGCACAAGCACCACGATCGAATGCACCTCCAAAATGCCAAAAAGCAGCAAAACAGAGCGGTTTGCAAACCTGGCAAACAGTGCTAAAGCCAAGACTCAGTGCAGGCAGAAGCACACAGAGGAGTCCCCTGAAATGTTCTCTGGCTGTCACACTGCACTGGGAAGGTGTGTTCCTTGCAAGGCAGCTCTGAATTACCAGGAGGAGATACTACAGGTTATCAGCCTACATTCCCCTGTACATGTATCAATCACTTTTTAGGAAGCAGGGCATGGCGAGGGAGGCGTCCTTGTGACCATCACCCCACACTGCACATAGTGTGGTTCCCCTCTTCCTCACTGTCTCTGGGTCAGGAGCACTCCCTCACTCATCCCAGCAGGACAGAGAAAGGGAGAGGAGAAGGTGCTGTTGTTGTTTTGGGACAACAATACTGCAGGGCAGAAGCCCCAGCCCTGGCACAGCCATTCCCTGGCTGCTGGCCACGTCAGTCGTTTTGATGGTGCACATCTGGTTTCACATGGGCGAGAAACAGCCAGCCATGCCGGCTAAGCAAACACCCCAACCAGAGGACTTTGCTCTCAGATCCCTTGGGGTCATCCGACCGGCTCAGAGTCCTTTGTGCATCACTAAGCAGGGCTCACTGTGTGCTCTGGGCTTTTCCTTTGTACTTCCACTCCAGCCCTTCACAGCGCAATGCCCTGATCCATCACTTCATTCCAAAAAAACGGGGTCTGAACTGAATTCAAGGACAGGGTCCTCCCCTCCCGCTTCCCTTCCCCAGGCAAAGGCAGCTCCTCACTGTGTGCATGGGTTATGACCCACTGATGTTTCCTACCCAAATCTGGCTGCTGCTTATCCCAATCCTTTTCTCCCCTCAAGCCCCAGGAAGAGATGATGCTGAGAGGCAGCAGGCCTCTGAGCTGGGAGAGGATGCGGTGGGGCAGCCAGGACCCGTTCCTTTGCTGCACCCATCATGCCAAAGGGCGAACGAGCAAATAAAGAAATTTGTCTGGGGTCCCTTAAAACAAATTTGCCTTCCCGTAGCAAGAGAAATCCTGAAGATGTGCCTAAAAATTTGGGATTGGAAAAGTGCAAATTCTCTGTGAAGTGTAACAACAGAGGGATACAACAAAAATCCATCTCTGGAAGGAGACAACAATTCTCTGCCATCAAATGCAGACGTTTCTGGGGTGGATGGTGGCAGCAACTTCGCCTCACAGAGCCCTGGAGGAATTCAGGACACCTGAGGCACCAAATCCTTCACTCGAATGAAATTGCAGGGTGATTAAGCAGAGAGAATGTAACTATCCAAACTGTAATTTGGACAGCACAATGGATCTAACACCCCTATTCTTGGGAGGAAAAAAAAATAAGTACTGTATTTGAAGTTCAAAATCTAATTAACTATTTGAGAAAAAGAATTCTGTTTTTAAAAGAAAATTCCTAACAATATAAAGAGAATTACTGCCAAAGTTTTTGAAGCACTGCATAAAATGGTATGAAAAACGTATGATATTGTAATAATAGGAATGACTGGATTTGCTCAAATGTTCCTTATACCTTATAATACAAGAATAAAATACAGTGTAAATCCTTCTATCTACATAAGTTCCCTGTACAGAAAAATCTCTCCTTTAATAGGTTTACACCTTTAACATGTATTAGTTTGGAAAAGTCCTAGGGTATAATTACACATCTTGGCTTGGCACATTAATAGCTGTTCCCTTCATTTACTGATTTCTTTTACTGGTCAATTTGCTATTTTACTACACTGCTCTTACAGCTCAGCTTCCCCCCCTGTGCTGGGAAGGGCAGAGCTGGCCACGGGCTGTGTGCTGCCTTGGGGAGGTGGCTTTTGATACCTTGATCCCGGCCACGTGCGCGCACGATGCTCGTCTGGGATGCGGCGTTTCCTTCCACCTGTGCCAGCGAGCCACAGGTCACAGGCAGGAGGAAGCGGAGCTGCCCTCGCTTCCAGGAAAATTCCAAATTCTGCTCTCTGCTCCCCTGGAGCTCCATCCCCATTGCTCCTCCTCATCTTTTTCTTCTTATGGCTTGAGAGACCTGGAGAGATCTCACCTGGGACAGGATGCTCACCTCACTCCACTACACAGGTGGGAAAGGACCCTTTTCCCATAATGGAGAAGGGACACACCTAAAGATCCACGCTGCCAATCTCCACAGGTTCCCTTTGCACCTCAGCTCCAGGCTCAAGGCAAAGCTGGCATTTGCTAAGCCTCCATCTACCAGCCTCTACAGGTTTTTTGACAGTTTAAGGGGTTTCTTATGTTATAGCAGAGCCATTCAGTTAATGGCTTCTCAGCACTGCCATTATAAACCAGAACTTTTCAGGTGTTTATTACTCGGCTTTAAAAACTGGCTCTGTGCTGAAATTTGGCAAACGAAGTGTCAGCCTAGGAGAAAATTTTATTTTTTGCCAATTTTGTACTGTAAAAAAAAAAAAAAAGACCCCAGTTTGGCCTCCATAAAAACGCAGGTTTTGCTGCCTCGGTGACACTGGTGAAGTAACAAGTCAATATTGTAATTGTGCCAGCAGAGCTGAGTGATTTAATGCCTAAAATTGCTTTGAAGGTGAAAAGTGCTATTGAGCTGCTAATTATTAACTATTATTACTGATCCTGCCGCACAACAAAGATGCAAACAGAAAACAAAGGGAATAGGAGACATCGCTGGCAAAATGAGGCAGAATCGAAATAAGGGTCCGGCACTAACTCGGAGTAGCTGGAAAACAAGAGTCAGGAGCACAGGCAGGGTGGGGTCCTCCAGCCAAGGCAAGAAGAACAAACTGATACGGAAATATTATTTTTCATTTTCCAGGACGGTATTTCAAATACAAATAAAATACAAATGATACCGTGTAGCTTGCTCCACGCCAAAGCTAGCAACCATGTAGTATCAAAATCAGGTCTAAACCAAGCTGAACTGAGGTCAATGAGGACCTCATATTGCTCAGCCAGAGCCAAGAGAAACTTTGCCATTTATTTCAACATGCAGAAGATAGAGCCTTGAAGGTGCTGAGGATGGGCGACCTTCCCTAGGCTGCCTGGCAGACAGACATCGACATAAAAACAGTCTGGGAATTTCAAAGGGCCCAAAAGACTTAAATCCCCTAAATCTCTGGGATCCTTTCAATTCCCTTATGCATCCACACCACACACCCCAAAATCTGACCTAGGTTGATCCGACTTGGCTGAACAGAGGGGAAAGTAAGTGATCTCTACTCTGAACCTCCCCAGGTACTCCGCTGTGTCACCTTCTCAGGGGACTGTGGTTTTGTAGAAGAAAGGTAACAGAGTCAGTATTTCTTCTTTGGGGGAAGAAGTGAAGACCAGGAGGTGAGTGAGGCCAGGGCATGCTGCCATTTGGAATGTGCTGTACCAAAGCAGCCGTGAAAAGTCATCGGGGCTGCTCTCAAACACAGTAAAAAGGAAAAAAAAAAACACCCCAATTTATCTTTCTGGAAACTTTCTGCTTGTCTAAGTGGCAGCTATTTAAATACAATTAACAAGCAAATGATTTTAAAATTACAATACATTTAGTAAGGCAGCATCACAAACAATTTGCATCTCATTAAAGTGTTTGAAGCTGCAGAATCAGCCTCCCAAAAGGGCTGCACTTCAAGTGGGAAACCCAGACACAGTCAACAGCTCCTGCACTGTCCTCTGACACCACACACACACCGAGGGGGGGCTCAGTGTCCAGCAAAGCCCTGGCTGGGCCACCCCCATGGGGAGTTCTGGCCACAGCTCCCGGCACAAGGACGGATGCCACGAGCCAAAGCCTTGCTGGAAGTGGGTGTAAAACAAGGAAGGAAGGAAGGAAGAGGGTGTGTGTGCATGTGTGCATATGGGATGGGCACTTTTTAATATACATTCATGAAGAGATTTCAAGCTATTTACTCAGCTCTATATATAATTAAAAGTTTATAGATTACACCGCCACAAACGTTCTGAGATTGCTGCTGGGTTTGGACACACATTAATTCCCAGGAGCCTCCTGCAGAACAATCCCATACCAACACGTGCAGCAGGAAAAGCCTCAACCGAGTAACAGTTTTAAAAGCTTCCAACTCACTTTCAACTGTGATTTACTGTGGTGGTTCCATTTAACCCAGAGGATGCAGGAGCACTTCCCAGATCACACACCGCTTCCCCACGTGCCTTTGGCTTCCTTTAGAAAGCCATGTTGCTGCACTGAGCCCTGCCTGGATCTATCCTAGCATCAGGATTTGCTAGGCAGTGCTCCATATAGGTACCTGCGTGGGCAAGGGCTGCTGTTTTTTCCATCAGTGCAGTTCCTGCCATACGAGACCCTTCTGTTGTGGCCCATGGAGGGGAGTGGTCTGGCAGGAGGCTGGTGGGAAGCTGGTGGAAGGGAAGGAATATACACATACACAGTAGCTCCACAGGTAATACATTAACAAATTCACAGATGAATGAGAAATTCAGCTAAATAGCATTAATTTCAGTTATCAGAAGACTTGCAGGTGAGGATGTCCACGAGCAAGGATGTCCCTGAATCAGTTATTTCTCTCAATCAGCCTCAAGTGCTGACCCTGCCAGCTCACAACACTGACTTATGCTCCAACCACACCTTTAACCCAAAAGCTTTCTCCCAAGTACTGCACGAATTAAAAAGGCACAAACAATGCTCTCCCTAAAGTTCAGCACAAGTTCTGATACAGCCTTTTCCTTGCCATGCCTCGAACTCCACGGGCTCTGGAGCTGCGCGTGACGGTTGTTTAAGGCTGCGCAGCACAGCTCTACACAGCCCTGGCAGGGGACAGCGAGGAAAGAGCTTACAATTGAATCTGCAGAGGAAATTCGGGTAAGTTGAATTATCCATTTGGAAGCTGGCCAAGGGCTGGGACTACTCAAAACCGTGAGGGAAGCTGTAAGAAGCGACCGGTTTTGCTTGCCCTTTGAAAGGCAGCACCTCTGAGCCGCCTGTGGCTCTCACTCAGTGCTCCGATGAGAGCAGGGCCAGCCACATCCTCCGTGCTGCTCCCAGAGGGGAGGCTTTCCCAGGATCCAGGGGTCCTGTCCCTCCGCTGAAAGACCTGTCAGTGGTGATGAGGGGGTGGGGGCACTCGTACCCTGTAGTGCCTCTGCAAAGGGGGCGGCAGCTTGAGCCTGGGAAGCCCAGCAAAAAGAGAGGTGGAAAAAAGAACTAATAACGAATAAAAAACCCACGGGTAGAAGCAAACCAGTGATCATCTTGCCAAGCAATGTGCACATCACTGCTCTGGGCACAGCAGGCCAGAGAAGCCCCAGAGCCCTCTGGGCGGTTCCTGGGTCTCTCCATCCCTGGTGTCGTCACAGCCAGCGTGTGTCACCCCAAAGCTTCCTGCCCAGAGATGCCACCAACTATTGACACAGGCCTGGTGCGCTTCTTTTTCAGACCTGTGGTTTTTGTAGTTTGTCAAAACAGGATACTATTTAAATTTAAAATGTTACAATTTAAACGAAGGTGAAATAGTTATTGCTGTTTTAGCAGCCAGACGTCAGGCTCTGCTCGTGCACTCGCAGTTTTGTGTTTTTAGAAGACCTCAGTCCTCGTTTGCCAGCTCACTATCTCAGGAGCCTGGATGCGAAGACAAGTGTCTAAGCAAAACAACGCTCACTTTCTATGAATTACTGAACATGTGTAATTCATTTATCTGTAATATTGTGCTAAACTCAGCTCCAATTAAACAAACGAAAACACCTGCTTAGCACACATAGATCTTTCCATACCTCGGGGGAAGACACATCAGTGTGCTCTGTAGTGCAGTCTGGCTCAGAAGCCTACACTAACAATGCAAAGCTGGGATTTTTCTTTTTTTTCTTAAATGCACATAGGCAGGGAGATTAAAAAAAAAAATACTGACAGTGAGAGTTTGGGGATGGAGTATTTGGTTTTGGTATTTCTATCTTTAGCATGTGAAGTTCTGTAATATTTAAGTGCTCATTGGGGCCTCCTCATGGGCTGTTGGACCTGAGGGCATGTATCATTCAAGGGAAAAAAGTGGGATAATGAAAACTTAAAAACACATGTAACTGGCCTCAGATATTATGATACTGTAAAGCTACCAAAGCAACCTTGTGTTGACAAATTTACTGAGTTGGGGAGAAGATGTTTCCTTTTCTTGTTCTACTTATGGAGCAGGGCTGTGGGACATCCCTGCTGTCCCCGCATCCTAACAGGGCGCAGTAACACACTGAGCAGGGTCACCCCAAGACGGGGGCTGAGACCGCTCCAGGCACCCCATGGTGACCCAGCAGCAGAAACAAGACACAGCCTCATCTCATACACGCTTTGAACCAACAGAGGGGCATCCCTTTGGGGGTTCCTTGGAAAAAGAGGGGTGCCACAGGCTGGTTTGGAGCTTGGCTGGGTGCAGCAGCCGCCATCAGCAGAGCCTGCAGCCTGCCAGATCCCCTACACTTAACTCATTTCCTATTCTCTGCTCACTGCCTGCAGACAATAAGCTGTCAATCAGATCCCCGCAAGAACATTTACAATTATCTTCCCTCTCCCGCACCTCAGCGCGGCCCCGTACGGCTCCATCCTAAACTGTTCACACACGAGCCGTTTGCAACTCTTCTATCGCCGTAACTGCCCTGACTCCAGAGGCGGGTTAGGAAATTGAATTTCCTCGTGTTTTCAAATAAAAGTACTGCGGTGGTGAAGCACAGAAGCAGAGGAACAGGCTTCCTACAGGTGTGAGGCAAAAGCAACCACGAATGGAAAAACTGCCCCAGTAATTATTACAGCATCCTTGGGCAGGGAGTAAGGCTGTTTGCTGCCTTTTTTCTTGTTTTGTTTGCCTTTTTTTTTGTTTTGTTTGCCTTTTTTTTTTGGCAAAATCAAAGTTAAAAACTGAAAGTGGGTTTTTAAATTATTTTTGGTTAGGTTTTCTTCCTCCTTTTTTTTTTAAGACAGGGTGGTCCCCTCCTCTCACTCCTGCAGAATTAGCAACAAACCGCCACTACAATTTTGCAGCTGGCCTCGCTGCTCTGATGTGTCCGTTGCTGGGCTCTCCCAGAAGAAATTGGTTTGTTTTTCCTCTGGGTAGACACAGCTGAGTGAAGGACTCAAAATGAGCACACTTTCCAAGTAAAAAATAACAGTGATGCATACAGTAACCATACCTTCCCCTTTTGTGCCAGTTGCTGACAACAGGATTTAAAAATATCTGAACTATGTTCTACATGATGTTAATGCTCCAATTCCAGAGAGAAATCCCCAATACCGTGGGGGCACTTTCCAAACACTGCAGCCTGAGAAACTGTCCAGGATGTGCCCATTCCTAATAGCACTGAAATCACTGCCATTGCTAAATTAGGGCAAAATCAGTACAGTCATCATTCACTGCACTGTGACTGCACTGATTTTCTGCTCCACTGTCTGCTCAAGGGTCAGTGTGGGTAATGGAGAGGAGATATTCCCTCTCCTATTAATTGATCTGGACACATCTTTGATGGCTGTCAAAACAGAAAGGTAACTAGTGCCATTATGGCTTTTTTTCGCCTTACTTTTTAATTCTTGCGCAGAATATTTCTACAACCTTTTCTGATGAAAAAAATAACCTAGTTGATATTTCCCCTCTCCTTTAAAATGTTTATCCTGCTCTGAATCTGCAAAGTGTGATACCATCAAGGAAGGTCACATTTCACGGGAGCTAATGGCTTCCCTGTGTGCTCCCACCACTTTGAAAAGACGAACAATAGCCCCTCAAGTGTTGCTGCCGGTGGCACAGCAGCAATTCACGACGGAGGGTGAGAAATCTGAAATTAAAATAAACTGCTTAAAACCTGCAGATAGAGAGAGGGATGCAGGAGATGGAATAAAATGGGACAATCTCTGAACCCAATCAACAAAGCGCTCATTGTTCCACTTTAGGACAAGTAACGCAGCAATAAATATTGAGCCAAGGAAGTTAACCTGTATCCACAGCCTTTGAATAAACACCAAAGTTAAAAGTAAAATCAATGCCAGGCCTTTGGCTCTTACTAACTTGTGCTTTGCTCCTTCTTCCTTGGCCTTGTTTCTACTTTTGGGGTTTTTCTTTGCCTCCTCTCCTGTTATTCATACTTTCCTGTAGGAACTCCTTATCACACAGGAAAAGGACAAACAGAAGGAACCGCCAGCGTGCAAACAAATGATGTGAATGACAGCTCAGTTGTGTTCTGCAAATCCACCTGGGTGCAAGTAACTGAGAAGAAAAGGGACAGGCAAGACGCTGACTCACAGCCCACGTGAAGCCAGGGGAGCCTCCACCTCCTGCCCCCCATGGGTGACCCAAAGAAGTCCTGCAGAACTCTCTAACCATCAAGTCCAACTCAATATTTACCCTGCAGGATGGTACAGGCAGCATGAGGTATCTCTGGAAGATACAGGCATGTTCTTCTCTTCTACAGAGCTTTGAGCAATCTGAGCTCTTGATCTGAGTACAAATAAACGCCCTGGTTAGTTCTCATTTTTCCTCAAGTGGTTTATCCACTCCCGTGCCAACACCTCAGCCAGTAATACAGGTTTTCACAGCGAGTGTTAATTCTGACTTCACTTTTAAATCACATTTTCTTCATTTGAGCATTATTATATTCCACAGAACCAGGCGTGAGCATCATGCAAAAGGCATTCTGGTCCATGGTTGTGAATACAGCTGTGTAGGCAGAGGAATATTTGTTTTCGAAGTAATTTGTGCACATTCACAAAATTACAGCTGTCTGCAGTTCTCCCGAAATATCTGCCCTGATGTTTACAAGCCATAAAATATAATCTGCCTTTTCTGGGGTTCCAACTGGTAAAATTGGAAATATATATATATATTTATGTGAGCATGATTATTTTTCTTACAGATTGACTACTCCCCATTACATACTGACTATTAAGCCCCCATTACACCAGCACTAACTTGAGGAGCCACTGCCCTTAGACAACAGTGAATAAACCTTTCTAAGAGCCAGAAGGGCCTCTCTAATAGACTTCACAGATCACTCATCACATTGCATCTCACTCTTATCCCAGAGTAATCCCCTGAAGAAGACCACATGAAATAGAGGCATGGGTTACAAGCCTGCTTAGTGCAACAGGTTGCTGCCTTGGCCCAAAAGGAGCTCATTTTGGGATGGATAGGGAAGGTCCATCAACTTAATAATGTGGACAGTGACCAACTGTCAACAATGGTCTTCAGTTGTCTGAAAGCACAAAACCCCATTCCCTAGGACAGCAAAGTCCCTAGGACAAAATTTTTCCACAGCAAATGTGGAAATGTACACTGCACCTGCACACCACCAACTGACCCCACCCAAAGCCCAGGACACAAACCACGAGTAGCAACGCCTTGGCCCAAAGCCTTGCAGAGCAGCAAAATGCACAAAACCACACGGTTTGATAGAACGGTTTGGGTTGGAAGCAACCCTAAAGCTCATCTCGTTTTGAGCTCCCTGCCATGGGCAGGGACACCTTCCACTAGACCAGGTTGCTCCAAACCCCATCTAACCTGGTCTTGAACACTTCCAGGGATGGCTGCATAGATATGTCGTAAAAGGCTCGGCGCTGAGATGTACCACACAAGTTAATAACTTAAATCTGGAACTGCTTAAAAAATGCCAAAGTGACAGAACTGGCAAGGAAGTGTTGAGCTTTGATAATCACATGTACTGCTTTTAACACCCTCAATCCTTGTGCTCCACTGCATCATGTACTCCATGCACTGGCACATGGCATGACACAACACGATGAACTACAACTTTCTGAGGGCTGACTGTACCAAACTACAGCATCAGTGACCTCGGTGGCGTTGGTGACCTCATCAGCTCGGGCACAGGCACCGCTGCCTCCTCTCACAACGCTCTCCGACGCTACCTGAGCTCCTCCTGTCATCTTCCCACTTCGCTCCAAAGCAATTTCAAAACTTTTTCAGCTAGACACGCTAAACCCAGGATGTAGATTTTCCAATTAGTCTCTGTTTAAACATCTGTTGGTAGACTGCATTTAACACTAGTTATTTGAGCAAAGCACAATTTGATTAGGCTGTCTGAAACGGAGCCAAAGTCTGCAAAATAATAGCTCAATTAAATTTTGTTTTGCTTTCATTTGTCTTATACTTTCCTGAGTGTGATACAGTTGCATATAATCAAGTAAACTAATTCTTTTCAAAATGAGATATTTCAGTGCTTTTTCCATCTCCTCTCAAAGTTTATTTAATAATCTATTCCATCTTCTCCATGCTTCATCGAACTTCAGCCTGACACAAAGTATATTTCTTTTTTGTGCCTTCAGTCTACTTTAATTTTCCAGGCTTTCAATGACTGGAGATTATGCGCCATAAATGTTACACCTTAAACAGATTAGTAATTTATAAAAGGCAGATTACACTTATCAGGCAAATAAAAACATTTCAGCAACACAGCAGCCTTTTCTTTTCTTTGCACACACCACAAAATATTTTGCCAACCTGACGACACAGCTGTAAAACTGTCAGGCTCCGAAGCCACATCCAAGCCGCATTTCCAATTGTTTCCCTGGGTTTAGTTTCCACTTATTCTGTTATGTTGCACTTGTTGCCCTGAAACTTCAATATTAGCTCTAGAGATTTAAACACATGAGGCAAACAGCTGCTCTTCTCCACTGCAGCAAGCCAGATCAAAATGCCTTCTCTCTCTCCCTCCTGCCTTTTTTTTTTTAAACTTTCTTTTTAAACAAATTGCTGTAACTCAAGTATTTCTGGCAAAGTTGATGGTTTCAGGGCAAAATCCTGCTCTGTGATCATCACTGCAGACTTCTTCCAGTGCAAACTCCTCTCGGTCAGTGTGCAAGGAACACCAGCAGTTCCCCATGCTGACTAAAGAAACTTTGCCTTGAGGATTAAAAAAAAAATAAATAAAAAAGTCACAGTAACTTAGCTGCTATGTAGATGTGTGTATGATTTAAATTAAAACATTAAACATTTAAACATTAACTTCTTTCACACTTCTGTGAAAAGGAAAAAAAAAAAAAGCGGCAGCATGTACTCTTTGAGAGAATTCTTTTATCGGAGATTTTTGATACACAGTACTTTTCCTTTAGTGTTTTTTTAACATATTTGTTGCAAAGTGTGAACACAAAGGGACAAGCTGAAATAGGTATCTGGCAGGCTCTTCCCAGCGCGTGCTGCCGAAAGCCACAAGTACTACTGCAGTTGTGAAAAACCTGTTATTTTGCTGCAGGAAGGCGAGGGACTCCTCCAGCACTCCCTGCCCTGCCAGGGGCAGCTCTCTAAAATATTCCTGCAACAAAATAACCTTAAAAACGAGAGGCAGGCTAAAGTCCGTGGAAGTTCACAATGGGATATGTCCTATTTAAAATGTAGAGAGCTACTAAATATGACAACCATCTGATGTATGAAAATTATTCACAACCAAAAACAGACAGTCTGGAAATAGCTGGGATGACTTCATTTAGACAGAATTACCCAAATCTGTTTCTAATATACACAGTACACATAATAAATTTTTACAATATGACAAGGAAAACAAACTTAATAAAAGTTCCTGATCTTTTGTTACACAAGCAAGCTATAGCCATGCTATGTTTATAATATTTTGCCCATGATATCACAGCTCAGTAACAAAAGCTAAGCAACACACAAAACAGTTCCTAGGTATGACTTCACCTCGCCGTGCCACCGCTGCGCCCATCGCCCCGACGTACCACCTTCCCCAACCCACAGACAGGTCGCTTTTGACTAACAGTTTCCTTTTCTCCTTCTCCCAGGCTCCCTCTGCCTCGGAAAGCTGCTGATCTGTGTGACGAGGGTTTGTTTTTTTCCAGCTACACCAGGACTCATCTGAACGGTAAGAGATTTTTAGCCTGTTTCCTTCACTCCTGGTTATTTGACAAGTGCTTGAAAACCCTGTTATAAACAATCTCTGTAGGAAAACAGATGATGTCTTACGATCACAGAAGGTAATTTTTTCAAGAACCCAACTTTCTGAGCATTTCCCAGATGCACCGCGTCAATCTTCCCGCGTTTGACTATCTCAGCTGGTTTTCCAGCCCGGGCGTTGCGCCAGGCGGGCCGGACTGCCCCTCATTGTCACTTCTGTTCGATGGCACTTGCACCCACTGCTGTTATTCCAGGCTTCAGGAAATTTTCTAACCACTGGACAAGCTCCAGCACTGCGCACTAATAAGTTGCAGACTGCAGCACTGTAAGTGTGTGTGTATGTGCACGAGTGTGTCAGATCGGGGCCACGGCTTGTAGGAGAGGGGGGGGAAAAAAACAGTAGTTCAAAAATGCTGCCTACTCAAATTGACAGAAAAGTGACCCCTGCACTTCATCAGAAATTCCTGCAGACTGACAAAATAAAGGAGTTTGCTTTTATCACACACAGTAAGACTCATATGGAAAAATGGAAACACTACATCACTCGACCTCAGGTTGCCCCCTTTTCAACCGCAGATGAATATTATGTATAAAAATTGTAAATCAATTTGAGATGTATTAAAGGAGATTCTCTTTTTCTGTATTAAAGGTAATACCTTTTAATCTTGAGATTTATTTTGTAATGTCAAGTAAATGAGAAAGACTTAATTTCCGTAACTGAATTTTGTTACTCTTAAGTCTCTTTAGCATCTCTGCATGGTGTTCACAGAATTTCCTACCCTTTGCTTTGCATCAGGAAATAATGAGCAAGCAGCACTTACCCAACACTGAGTCACAAATATTTGCCTAAATTAACAGAGCATTAAAAGCCATTTTAAACAACTTAAGGAAATTGTGCTACCCTTTGAACTGTGATTCACTACTAGGAGAAATTAGGAAACTTTTCTTCTTCTAAAGGTAAAAATCAGCTGCTGCAGCCTCCTTGTAATACCATTAGGTCCTAGAGCAGATTTTCCTCTTACAGATCCTCACACAATAGATTTCTTTGCTTAATGAAACTACTTCTGAAATTTTCCTACACTTGGTGTTGGGTACTTTGAAATTTCAATCTTTTCACATCCTTGAACTCTCATCAACATTTTTTTCCAGACTCTGTCAATAAAATTGATTACTTGCAGTTCTGAACTCTGTTCTGCACATGGAAATAAAACAATTTGTTTTAAAGTATTTTCTGAAGAAAGCAGAACTTGGCAGTCATATCTCCAAGATCAAAAAATGAAAAAAGAAGAAAGAGGGACAAACCAACCAAGCAAACCTTGCCCACAGAAAGCAAAACAAAAAGAAACCTCTCCGGCGAAGGAAAAGAGAAGCACCATCCCGATTTCCTGATTTTATCACGGCAGCCACACCGAGCTCAGTCCCTGACACACACATCATCCACCTCACCGCTGTTCTCCTGACTGATACATCTCCCCGTTGGATATGAACGATCTTTTCGGATCATTAATATGTTCATTAATTTGTTATCAATTCCGGCTCGCTGTACTTACAGCGCCCGGTACGGCGGGAGCGCCTCGGCAGCGCCGGTGCAGTCGCACACGGGCGGACCCCTGGCTGCCCGGTTGCTGAGATGCCTCATGCCTACGACCGATCTGTTGCTTTTACAAGTTTAATCTCGGTATTAAGGAGCTGATTGTGGAACCATGTCGCTATAACATCTTCAACCCAGCTGTACATCATATAAACCACTATAGGAGGGGGCAGTCTCCCATCATTCCTGGCAGCAGCACATACCTTTAACTCCCTAATCTGTAATACTACAAAATGCCGCTCTCATTTCTTCCCAAGCACAAGTGGACTACCAGCAAGGGTCCAACAGTGTTATTCCTAATTACCTTTTTTTCACTCTTGATCCTGTGGCGCTCATAATTAGTTACCTGGGGCTGCAATCCAATTTGAAGTGATGACAAGAAAGTGATCCATGAAAAAGTAATAAGTTAAATCCAATTTCAGCCTTCCTCTAATTAAATGCACATGGAACTAATGACTCAAACCCTACCATTTCAGTGATAATGGTAATTAGCGAGGTGGGAGTCACTCTCTTTTTTCAACACTGTAGGTGTAAACCACAAGGTAAAATGGCAGGAGCACTCTTAATTACATGTGTCATTTTGTCAGCAATTTACACATTTCTGACCAGTCAGGAAGGTTTCATTTGTTTTCCCCTTCCCCGAGGTGGGTAAGGCACGTTCAGGCTCGGGCACTGCCAGCTCCATGGCCCCACTCCCAACCTGGTCAGAAACCACTGTTTTTACAAACCTGTTCTCTAAATGCTTAATGTCAAAGCAGAAAACCTGCGAGAAAATTACAGTCAGGGTGCTCCAACAAGACACAGAGCTGGAAATGAGGGATCCAGGCTTCTACTTTGCCCCTCCCTCTTTTCAATATTCAGAAACCAAACCCCCAAATACCCCAGCAGAGCCGTGCACCTCAGTGCCACCGAGGGTCTGCAGCTCTCTGACCTTGGGTGAGCCACTTAATATCTCTCTGTTGGGGTTTACATGGCTATAAAATGAGAAGAATCATGTTTGCTGACAGTACCTCACACTGCCAGACCTCCCAATATATTAGTATTTTCCTTGAAGCTTCATTTTTTTGGAATCATGACATTACAGGACAACCACAGACTTCTTTCAAGAAAAACTGCATTTGTCAACTAAAGTTAAAATACTTTAAAACAAAAGCTGGAAAAACTGAATACTAAAGGCTTTAAAAATATATAAAAGGGCAGCAAAATAAGACCCACAGGTTTCACTGAAAAAAAGCCCTTAGTATCAAAATTTTCAAGCTGATCTTGTAATTCTGAGGACCTGACTCAGATTTATTTCTTTTCATGGGGTGGATGATGTTTGCATTTTATAGGCACATTCCAAGAACTGACTAACACCTATAATTGGGCTTAGGGGTGAAAAATAACCTATGGGGTCCTTTTGTAGGAACTAGAAAAACTAAACTTTATTTCCAAAGTCAAAAATAAACAATGAAAGATTGAAATGAAATTTTCGTAGGCAAACTTTG
Source organism: Pyrocephalus nanus (assembly GCA_038380795.1). Taxonomy (NCBI): domain Eukaryota; kingdom Metazoa; phylum Chordata; class Aves; order Passeriformes; family Tyrannidae; genus Pyrocephalus; species Pyrocephalus nanus. The sequence continues at coordinate 17,294,437 of CM076271.1, forward strand.
AACCCAGCAGAAGTGAAACCTCGACCCAAGTAGAGTTGGTGGCAAAATTCCCATTGGTTGAATGAGGCCAAATTCAGATCAACTCTCACATTTAGGACTGAAACAGAGAGATACTCACACAAATAGAATAAATACACTTGCAAATTTATTTCCCCTGCCAGATTTTCTGCTGAGACAATTTCTCTACTAGCCATTAAATTCACCACTATGTAAAAAAGGTACTTTGGGTGTAAAACCTGAGACTAGATAACCTAAGACTTGTGTGCTCCAAGCAAAACAGAACATACCCTGCCCTTCACCTCTCAGTGTTTATTACGTTGTCAAGCTAATGATTTCTAACTTCATGAAAAACAATAATAATTGCCCACAACATCAAGCTACAGTGATTTTTTCCTCTTACCCTCTTCTATTTCTCAAGATATTGGAAAGAAATAGTAAGATATTATGGCATGCAAATTAAGTTCTACAAAAGCCCAGCCAAAAGGCTGCTGTAAAAAGCAGCGGTATGCAAAGGCAAGGACAGTTCTGTCCTCTCAGCCTCCCCCAGTCTCACCCTGAGAATTCAAACCAATCCCAAGTTCTTTTCTTGGCCATGACTTAAGGGGAAGATTTATTTTTTTGCTTTGTCAACCGAAAGCAAAAGTTTCCATCCCAGTAATTTCATTATTTCTTCTCACCAAACACACACAGGTTAACAATCAGACAACAACTCTCATTTAATCACATAAAAAAAGTCAAGTGATGGGTTTCAACTGAGAGATACTGACTTGGATGTCCCAAATCTGTTTTCAGACCAGTATCCAACTTCCAGCTCGATGCAACGCACAACATTTACGTCTTTAAAAAAAATTGTATTTTTAGTATTGCCAAAACACACATGCACTTTTATTTTCTTGGGAGAAAAATGTGTCTCTTGATTTGTTTCCAATCTGTGTGTTCTTGCCAGCAACTAAAATGCTTGAAGAACCAAAATGAATAATCGTTAAGAGCATCGGCAATTAAAGCTGCAAATTTTAATCAATACATCTATTAATACAAAGATATATTTATCTTGGCCAGGAAACTTGTGCACATTTTCAAAATCCTAAGCATACCTGCTCTGTTAAATTATTTGTTTCACAGACTCAAGGAAGTCCAATGTCTATGGCAAATATATTATCAAACAGACTTTAGTCTTTTTTTTCCACTTCCAGTAATTTTTGTGGGACTGATATTTTTTTATGTTCTTTCCCCAACTGCTGGTTACTAAATCCATTTCTTAACTTTCAATTTTCTTTTGTTTGTGTCATCAGGCTGTGAAACCGGCGGTCACTGCCAAATCTAAACCACGGCAGTGAGAGATAGGCTCAAAATGTGACTCATCGTGTATTTGGAGATTTGGGCTTTTTCAGCTATCAGCAGAGCACATCTCCACTCCTGCGTCCAAGTTCTTATGCACTAAATATCTCACAATTTGCTAAAAGCAGATCTTCAGGTAGAGTTACCAAGGTTCAAGGTCAGCAGGATTGCAAGAACCCACTGTCACATAAATGCTACTGAAGGCACCGTGTCCCAGCATGGCCACAGGATGCCGGGATATGTTTAAGTACCGTGGCTATTTGACCAGTGAATAAAGAAGGACTAGAGGAAATCATCCACGAGGCAGTAACACATTAGCTACACAGTGTCTACTAGATTAGTTTTCCCCATCTGTTTGTGACGGTGGGGTTCAGGTGCCAGCCTCCCTGCCGGTATCCCAGTGCTGAGCCCGAGACAGAGGGAGCTCTTCCAGCCCCAGGACCGGCTTCCCCTCCTATGGAGCATTTTAGTAGAAGAACCAGCAGCCCAGGAAAACAGCACCCCTCCCTGTTCCACACAAACAGCTCCCTAGCACTCGTGCTGGGTGCTGCTCAGCAGTGCCCTCACCAAGCACAGCGGCGACGAGCAACGCCTATGGTGTTCTTGTTATACATGAAACCTGTTTGTCACAAAAAAACCCAGGCGACTGCTAACCACTGTGGCTACTGAATGAGACATCTATATTTATAAACGAAACCCAAAGATGACTTGTTCATTATTTAGGCAAACTTCTGAAAAACGGGCGCACTTCCCCCACCCTTGACATTTATTCTACGTACTGTCAGCAGTAGGCATCGCCTGGTCAGCATGGCCCCATCCCAATTCAGGGGGTGTGGGTTCTAGTGTGGGTGCAATTTTACTCAAAAATTCTACCCCCAGCAGCACCATTTCCTTTCGGCAACAGATTTTCATTACAAGGATGCACTTGGGGGTGTTACATCCAAGAGGACTTCCAGTACATTTCAGACTGCAACAGCACCAGGAGTGAGAAGGGGGAAAAAAAAAAAAAAAAAAAAAAAAGACTGGGCAGTCATTTGAATCAGTGAGTGACAGGCTGGGCCAGCTCTCTGTATACATTAATAAATTAGAATTTTAATTGTGTCTCTGACTGCAGGAGCTGCTCCAGTACTTTAATACGTACCAACAATTGGCTATGTTATGGAATCCGCGATGTGGCCTTCACTGTTGACCTCTGCAACACAATTCCCAGTCTGACTACGGAAACTGTTTGGTTTGATCCTTTCAACTTATTTGAATCCTGACAAATAAGCTCACAGCTGAAAGGTCAACACAGTCATATTTCATCCTCTGGAGCTATTCTTAAGACATCTGCACAACAAAGCACTTCTTTTAGTACCTGACACTGGACCTAGCCAGCACAATCTCTCATTAAAAATGTCCCCAGTGGAAGAGTCTATTAAAAGGCATATGGATCAGCTATGGATTTACCAAATAAAATATTTTTGAAGGCATTAATGTAACGCTCTGGATTACGGCTCTCGACGCTGCCAATAAAACATATATTTGCCCAATGACAAAATGCTTCATACTTTCCAAAAGAATAATAGCCCGGCTATAAAGTGCGAGGTGTTGTCCAGCAGCCGGAGCTCGGGGGTGGGAGCCAGGAACTCATGAATCTTAATCCCAACTCTAAACCCAATTCCCTCTGTGATCCTAAGCGAGTCGCTTAACCCGCTTCCCTCAGTTTCCCAGTCCAGAACTGGGATAATGCTACTTACTTATCAGACTTTCCTTCTGGGGATGTTTTGGAGATTAGTATTTGCAAAATGCTTTGAAGATGAAATCACTACACCAAAGCCTGAAGTTGTCCACGCTGGGCCAAGGGCTGCAGTTAATAACTATTCCTCGCTCAGGCAAAACTTCCCTTGAAGTCCCCATCGTCTTTATTTGGGTAAGAATCACAGGATCAGGTCCTCTCACTTTACTGTCAATGCCTTTAGTGATGTTGGTTTTACCTTCCATATTCTACTACATATTTAAAGAGCCTAGGATCCGTATTTTTGTAGGAAAATAATCTGAAGCACATATAAAAGGCAAGAGAAATAGCAATGCTGTCAGGGAACTCATGGTGATAGTATATCAAAGTAAAAAAAAAAAATACAGAAAGAGCAAAACAGACATGAGTTTGACAACGTGCTATGACAACAAGAGGGGAAAAAAAAAAAAAAACGGAAAGAATTTGGGGCTACAGAGGCTGAAGCATCAGATATAGAAGAGTGAGATAAGATAAATGTCCCAGCTACAGGGCTTTGTGCAACTGCAGCTGAACTGCTGCATTCAGGAACTGATTATCAAAAATCCAGGGACACACTGCAATTGCAGAGAGCAGTAATAAAAGCAATAACCAGCTGCAAACCAGAGAAGTGGTCAAGGGTCTGGAAGTGCCAGTTTATGGAATACATAAAGAACTAGATGCATCTAATTTGCCAAAACTGGCAAGTACATGTTAGTATCTTGGATGTTTGAGGACTGCAAGCACGAGGCAAGGCAAGGGACTGACTCAGTATTTATACAAGCAGTATTACTTGGAGCAAGAGGACAGAACTAAAGTGGAAAGTTCCTGAGCGTGTGCTTTGTTATGGAAAACCATCCGAAGGAAAATAACAGCAGTCCCACCACCACTTGGGATTTCTAACACTAGAATAGCAGAAAAAAAAAAAAAAAAAAAGGAAAATGTGATACATGACCTAATAGGTCTTTCTTGTCTTTAACTCCCCGTGATTTATCCCACAAGACTAGCAGAATGTACTCCAAAGCCCCATATGTGTGCATACATCTTCTGTTTGGGAATGCTGTATTGGTTTTAGCTCTCTGAATTCATAACAGCACAAAGCCCTGTAATATTTAGATTTTATTTCTGAAGATGTCCACAAATCAGCAGACAATAAAAGGGGAAAAAAACACACCGATGATATGATATCCTAGTATTTCCTAATATCCTTGACACAGCAAATCAACGGTTTGAGTGAACACAGACTACAAATGGAACGGCAATCAAACAGAAATGTTAATGCAAATCTCCTATGCACACTGACACAGTAACAAAAGCTATTCCATTTTGTCATGATCCAGCCCTACTAGATGCTAATAAAAGTACACGCTCACGATTTGTAAATATGCCATGGGTGGGATTTCCTCCTGCCACTTACACCAGCCACAGCCGCTCTGTGGACACACTGGAAAGAAGCTCCCGAAGGTGCCATCCCAGTGTTCACGAGGAAGACTCATTTATTCATCTTTTACAGGCCCCAGTCCCTCACAGAGGCACAGAGGTTCCCCTTACCTGAAGGGCTGGCTGTTTGTCATTCCTCTTCGGAGACTTTAATCCACTAACTTGTTGCTGCTGCTGCTGCTGCTGTTGCTGCTGCTGCTGCTGCTGCAGAAGAAGCTGCCGTGCCACCTGGAGAGCCTGTGGTGAAAGAGATTGGAACACTGAGTTTACAGCAAACAGGGCATGGGAAGCTACACATACAGCACAGGTCAGGGCAATTCCTGGTCATGGGGTACTGCTCCACTCCTGATGCACCTCCACTGAGGAAAGCAGTGGCTTCCACAAAAATAACATCTCAGCACTTGCATGCAATGGGGCAATATCCTACCACTGGATTTCCCATTTTGACTATGGAGAAAACCAGCAGCAGCTGCTGTTCAGGTCCTGGGTGTGAGTGAACCTCAGGTAACTGCAGGAATCCCAGTGGTGAGCTCCATACAGTCATTTTTGCCCCCTTGGAGCAGCCCACAGCCCTCCTTGCTACTGGGCAGTCTCACGCCTTTCATGTGCCTCCTTTCTAGCAGGTCAGGTCAGGCTTACAGAAGAGGGCAGTCCTTTATCACTGTCTGTTCTCCTGAGCGCCAGAGAACACCAAGGAAGTTTCTGGAAGGTTATGATGGCAGGAACAAGAGAGGCAGCAGCAGGTGGAGCCATGCTGAGTGTCAGAAGCACTCTGCTGAAGGCTTGGAAAGCTGCAAGGAGCTGGAGCGAATGCAAAGAAAAGCAGGGACAGCATCTCATCCCACCAAAATCCAGGACCTGGACTTTGATGATCCTTGTAGGTCCCTTCCAACTCAGGATATTCTATGACCCTATGAAAATCACTGATGGCTTGTGACAGAGCTGTGGGGACTCAACGGGAGGGGGCAGAGCAGTGAAAGGACAGTGTGACCTTACAGGATGAAGAGACAAAGGACATGACCTCAAAAGCATGAGCAGGCATGATGTGTGGGGGATTATTGCAAAATTTCATGCAAAGCAAAGGAAAAGCATCCCTGGACATCAGAGCCTGATGCTCTGCGAGGCCCGATTTCTCCATCAGGTAGAGGAAAGAAAGCAAGGGGAGACAAAACCCGAGGGAAAAGATGAAGAGCAAGTCCCTGCCCTGGCTCCTTCTCGGCTCCCCAGCCAGGGGATGGCAGGATGATCTCTGCAAGACAGACTGTGGCACAGCTGAGGCTCCGCTGGCGAGACCCCAGCCTGCTGCTCCCGGAGGATTCACCAGCACCGGACTCGGGCCTCCTTGGTCTCCTTGGAGACGTTCAGTACATGTGTAGGTGGAAAAGTGGGAAGGCTGAAGACTTCATTAATGTTAAACAAGAAAAATAGTCCCTTTGCAAGATGCCTACATGGAAGGAGGGGAAAAGCTTTCCCCACTCCTACTGTGTATGTTCTCTGAGTGATTTAATTAATACCTATTTAATTAAGGAGTCAGATACGGTTCGGGTTTCACTTGCTTCTCCGAGTTGCAGAGTCTTTAATCTCAGCGCAGAACTGCTGGGAAAGATTTGATACCAAGTACTCCAACTCAGATTTGAACCCCCCAGTAAAAACTTGTTATTTTATGGCCTAGACCCATCTTTTTACTTTTGAAGAGACACTGGTCAGCTCAGCGCATTGAAGAACCACGGCTGCTGGCCAGGGCAAGCAGGGAGGAGAGACCCTACTGCGCTCTGGCAACGAGCCCTCCTCTCAAATTTAATAACGAGTCTGCACCGGAACACAAAAACTCTGTAAGGGTGGGTGTGACTTCCAACAGAGCTTGATGTGGTGAGGGTAATACCAGATTTTGCATTTCAAGCTGGTTGGAGCTCAGGGCACCCATAACACCTCTAAAATGGTTCATGTCCCTGTGAGGGGTGCAGGGAGCTGCCAGGCACGGACACACACCAGGGCAGGCCTGTATGGATCTGGGCTCACACACAACCACCCCACCATGGTGCAGCATCAAGAATCAGAAGACCTTCAAGCCTACCAAAGAATGCAACGGAACAAAGGAAACTTTTATGAAGAAAACTTTAAGTATGGTTAAAAAAATGTTATTTTTATTGAATTAGCTTATTTAGCTGTAAAAGCATTTTCAAGGGTGGGCAGAGGCAGCAGAAATAAAACCTACAAGACTTAAGGGGATGGGCAACAAATACTCACCTACTTAACAAGGGTGTTGTATGGCTTATTTAATTAATGAATACTTGTAAAGCACTCTGAGTTGCTCAGACAAGAAGCTCTATACAGTACAAGCGCAACATATTATTATATATTATTAAGACTGGCTCTGCAGAAGAATAATTCCAGGTAAATGTGCAATCAAATGATCATTTTAGTTCCCAGTAATTAGATTCAATAGGCCAAAAAAAACACAGAAGCCTTTCTTTAATCATACACTAAACAATCAGAACATCCCTAACCTTTCAAGCTACAGCCTTTTTGAATAAAACATCATCAACTTATAGATATTATTCCAAAAAGAACCAGTCACCATATGTGTTGTCTCTTTGAAATACAGTTGCTATAGCAGACCCTGCATGCATTTCATGTGATATGATCATATTCTATCCGTTCTGGCAGCTGAGAGGTTGCACAATTAAATTGGCTGCCAGAAATTTTTGAAGATTCCCAGAACAAGTAGCCATGCAAGAAATGCCTGCTCTCTACTCGAGCTGGCCACGAAGCTCTGTGCAGCTCACTGGGATGGCCACTGCCACCATAAGGCCTGACCCCCACACAGATGAGGATTTCTGTCCTCAGGGCCAGGCTTGCACTGGCAAAGCTCTGATGGAGCAAAGCCAGAGCTCTGTCCGTGCTCCAGGCTCACCTGCACAGCACCCACATCCTGCACACCCACCCTTGTGAGGGGACATCTGCAATAACTGCTTCATGTCCAGTTGTCACCTGTCCTGGCACAGACCTGGTGGGACCAGTGATGGTGAGAGGGAGGGACCAGCAGAGAGGGTGGAGCAGGGTGGGAAGGAAAGGATTAAAAACAATGAAAGTGGGCTGGAGGGAGCACTGTGGATTCAAAGAGTCAGGATGGACAGGAGCATCAAAGGGAGGAACAAGGCAGGTGCAGGTGAGATGGCAGTACATGGACATTTCAGAGGATTGCAGATTGAAATGGCATTTCCCATCTCTCCTCTCAAGATTTCACTTTTTCACTTATACATCACTGACAGCAGTAAAAGCTGAGCATTGGATGAGCTCGGGTTTAAAATGTGGAAGGATGTTTATAGCTCAGATCTGGTTCTTACTGAACATCTGCATCAGGTAGCTACTGTGGCCTTGGTGAACCCAGGGATCCCACATCCCCCTTCCTTTCTACATTTCCCTGCTCAGCCTTTTCTCCCTCCTACCTCAGAGCAAGAACTGCCGCTGCCACTTCCCAGACTCATCTGCACCGCTTACACAGGATGTGCAAAAGAAGGATGGTCCGGGAAGCACCATCCCTCCTTCCTCTGATCCCCAAAATATTTCAAGCCCATTTGGAGTGCCTTCCTGGAATTAATGAGCTGATGTTTCAAGCCCCGTGGACACCTGCCCTCATTACGCCGGCACGTCCCGTGTAATCCAAGCCAACCAAGTGTCGCACCTCTCCCCCCTTCCCTGGTTCCAGGCAGTACCGCTCCCGCCCGGAGCTCATCGCTGGATGCCGGCGTGGGAGCCCTGCTGAGGCTGCCGGTGCTGCACAGCGCTCAAACGAGGAGAGACAGGGAAATTAATTTGAGTGAAGTCAGTCCCACAACCTTCATCAGCACGGAGATTCGCAAGCAGGCCTGTACATTAATAAAGCTTCCTGTGGGAGTAGATGTTGCCTTTGATTTGCATGTGAATTCAATGCTAGTGAGAAGTGCCAGACTGTCAGACATGGAGACCAAAGTCTCTTATCTTTCCAAAAGCTTCTGTAGCAGTTTCCCCACATTTCCTTAATCATCTGCCTTGTCCTCAACTTACTGAACAGGCAGTAGAGAGTAAAGCTGGACTCGGTTCAACTCCTGCTGCTGCCAAGTCCTGAAACAAGGGTGCCAGGACTGTTTACTGCTAGCCAACAGCTCTGCTAACGTGGCCCTCTCCTCACGAGCAGGTGCTCTGACATCTCCAAGCTCTTTTCACACATTCCTCCCCACTGCCGTAGTTACATCCTAAATCTCCACCACGTGCTTCCAAGTGAACAATTGCCAGGGGCCGTGAAAAAACAGCTCATGTTTGTGTGTCCAGACAGCTGCCTGTTCCTTCATGGGACAGGCAAGGGCCCCTGAAACCACCGAGGTGCTTCACATTATTTGGGTCCATGATTACCAGCAGCCACATTATCTGCGCTGCTCAAAGAGTCTGCAAGCCTGGACAGAGCTGCTTGGGACACCCAGAGACCCAGACACCAATCCTGGCCTCCCACACTAATCACAGAGCACTGGCAACCATCCTCCTCTCCGCACCAAAACAGAGGGAGGAAATCTTCCCACTTACTGGAAAAAAGAGGAGAGAATCCCCTAGCAAGTGCATCTTCTGAGTGCCATCATTTTTGGTCACTATCCATGTGGATTCAGAAGGACAACATCAGGAAGAGGCTAACTACCAACCAAGTCATCCTAAATGCAAGATACAGTAAAACTCCCAAGATATTTTCTTATCCATTAGGAAATCACCCAGAGACAAGGAAATTTTTCTGGCGTAAAACAGAGACCAGTAAAAAGGCAACTGAAACGCTGCACTTTAAAGACATTTCACAAACTTGGGATGGTATTTGAGAGTCAACACTGGGTGACACCTAACCCAGGAAAAATGTTAACAGCACATTAACTGTGAGATGAATCAAGTCTGTTTCATTCACAGAGCAAGTGGGAAGCCCCACTGAAAATCCCTCTCCCTGTGCTCAGGGAAGTGGCAACTATTTAGTATTTCCCAACTAGTTAAGCACCAGGAGGGGGGGGGGAAAGTACACATTTGAGATGACCAAGACAATTTTATTGCAAGACAGACAGAACGTGACTTGTTTGCCCAGCTGTTGTTTGCCCAGAACACTGGGCAGTGTTATCACCCCAGTTACTGTTGTAATTCGACATTTTCACGCAAGCTCGACCTTTCAGTTTCATCATCCTCTTTGGGCAAGCTCTGCCGAAAAACGCAGCCCTGCCTCTGAATTCATGGGGCCAAAAACTCCCGATTTGGGAAGGGGGCTGGGGAAGGGAAATACACTGGAAAGAGAGGGTAGAACTTTAAAAATAGAAATGCTGCTTAAATGCCATATACTTGCTTACAGTGTCAGTACATAAGGAAAACAGTAACAGGATCCAGTCGCATGGAGCCTCTTGCTAACTTGTTCCACCACTGCAGCCAGTACGAGGCAGCGACTCTCCAACTTTTTTCCATCAGCCTATTTCTATTGAAGAAAAGGAGCTCCAGCTCCTCCCTTCCCATCTGCTCCAACTGATATTAATATCAATCAGTTATTAATGAAATATGATGACTTACAGCTATAACAGGCCCGGCTCTAACGCCAGAAGAAGTTTGTTTCCATACCTGAGGTTTATAAGGCATGGAAAGACTGATCCAGGGAACTGCAGGAGGTATGGAAAGGTATGTACATTGGAGGGTGGAGAGATGAGCAACAGCCATGAGGCTGCAAAAGAAGCGGGCGTCCTGTCTGACTGCCAATTTCCAGGGCAGTTGTGCAGTAATTGGCTGCCTCCGAAATGGAAAGCATGCACACAGAAGTTGCAATGTGGGCACAAACCAAAATCCCACGTGTTTTTACAGATTCCTAAGCATTTGGGGCCTTTCCAGGTGGACAAAGCTGCTTATCAGGAAGGCAACTTGAGAAAGGAGGAAGGAAGTGTTCCCAGAAATCAGAGATGGTCCTGCTGCCATCTGAACTGTCCAAGCAGTAAATCAGGAAAGTTACTTGCCAGCCAACATCATCATCTGTCCGTTATTTCAGTTATGGTCATTAAAAAGCAAAATACAACAAAACAAGCAGAGAGAGATGAGAAGGAAGATATTTTAAGGGCAAAATCTACCCTTGGAGCAAACATAACACTACTCCGGTCCCAGACTCCAAAAGCAAGACCTTCTGTGTTAACCTCTGATAGCCATACCCTTACAAGCAAACCCTGCTGCTCAGCTTTCCCCACTGAGGTCTGGGAAAGCGTGGCTTTGCAGCAGCAGGCACGCAGTTCTCCCACCATCTATTTCTCCCAAGTTTCACGATGGATTTAGGCTCTGAGGGACCGCCCGGCCGGCAGCTACAGGCGCCTCTCCCAGCGGAGCATGGCCCACCTCCCACAAAGGCTTCTTGCTTCCATTTAGTCTCGCAAGGCAAGTACCTTTGTTTCTCCTGGGTGGGACGAGGGGGAATTTAGACTCAGCCAGCAATCTCTCTTCTTTCTCAGCTCCCATCTGTCCTCACACCCCACTCCACTCCACAGCTGCTCCAAGCAGAGTGGCAAGATGCAGCTCTCAAGCTCAGAAGCCTGGATGCACCCGAGCTTCAGAGCTGCTTCATGTCTCTCCCACTCTCCTGCCTCCTCTACCTCCTCTCCTGCGACACTCTCTTCTCCTGGAGCAGCAGATGTAGAGGAGCGGAGGTAGGAGGCAGACACATGGAAGGGGAGCCCTGCTGCAGCTCTCCTCCGGCAGGCGCAGGAGCCGCTCAACGTGTGGAAACCAGCGAGGAGCGGAGCAGTATGCAAAAGGGAAAAAAAATAAAAAATAGTGCAAAGCAACAGCAGTGGGTAGTGCTGTTCCTCTGGGAGGAACAGAACAGGGGGAGGTGAGATGAACCAACTAGAGAGAATAGGAAAAGAACCAAAATGAAGAGGAGGAATAAAATGTAGAAGATGCAAAAGAGAGAAGCAGATGTTCTTGCAGCACTTTTTCCCTCTGACATTCGTGCCCAGCTCTTCCATCTTCCTCCAGAACTGGGAAATGAGCTGCTATGTGCTCCCTCCCCATTCCCACCCTGCTGACCCAGGGTGTGGGTCACACACAAAACAAGACAAAGCCAAGAGCCCCAACACTGCTCCCAGCACTGCAGCTGGGAAGCCTGAGGAGAGCTATAGGCAGGGCATGGGGCTCTGCTATGGGACACAGGTAGGATGCAACATAATCTGGTGAGGCATCCCTGCTGTCCAGCCTTCTCCACAGCCTTGGACTCAAAAAAATCCCATCCCAATCTCATCCTCTATTTCCTTGTTTCCTTAAACAATCCTCCTCCAGCTACTCTGTACCCAATGGCACCAGTGCTGCAGAGGGACCCTGTGAGCCTGGGGAGATGCTGCTGGTACCCAGTGCCTCGCTCAGCTGCAGCAGCTCTGCAAGGCTGGCTCCCTCCAAGGGCTACCAGCCAGCCAGCTCATCAAGGCAGGGAGCTTCAACAGCAATCCTTCACTCCATAAAATGATCAGCTGGCCCTGAAGGCTTTGCTCAGACACAGCAGACTGGTCTGGCCAAGTGACTAATGGGTGATTCCCATGCTGGAAGAAGAGAAGGGACCTGGAGGTCTGCATGTACAAAGCCCGGCTCACATCCTGTCCCTGATGTGACGGGGGCAGGCCTGGAGCAAGGGAGCTGGCAATGTGCCTCAAACTGAAGCATCTCCTAGAATAGTTTAGTCATAAGGAAAGAAGACGAGTCATTATTTTTCTTCCAGCACGCTTAGTTTCTTTCCTCTGGAATAGATTCTGGCCACCAGTTCAGGAGATTCCCTCCAGAAAAAGGCACTGGAAACAAAAACCCTTTCTTCCAAACCCACAGGGTGGAGCTGCCTGTGCCCCAGCACTGCTGCACTTCGTCCTCGTGGGCACTGAGGTTATTCCTGCCGGTGAGAGGAAGACGCTCCTGCCCTGCCATCCCACGGCCCATCCCATGGCTGGCAAGATCCCTGCCTGCTATCTCAGCTCTGCAGCAGCAAGGACCCAGCCCCACACAGGGGAACAACAAGGTTTGCCTCCAAAACAACCGTTTCCATTTTGTAATTTATTCGTGAACTCCACCAACTTCGGGGAAAAGGTGGGGGAGGTTTTTTCTTCAATACTCAGACAGTACAGGGATGAAAGGGGCAGCCAGCAAGGAGCAGCAGGGCAAGAGATCAACTTCAGCCAACACCAGGAACCTGAGAACCCCAAACCAGCAACAACGGGGACAATGGCTACAAAAATCCCTTCTTTGAGGCACAAATGAAATCCTCAGGCGGTTACACTGTAAAAACACCTTCTGTCCCCTCTTTTAAAGAGTCACAGTCAGGACTCATCAAAGCCACTTAAAAAGCATCTGGCAAAAAGTTCCCAAACATTAAAAATGGTTCTCTTTATTTTGGCATGCCACAACTCACAGCATGTAGCGGTCTGTACCAGCAAGAAAGGAGGGATGGGCCAACACATCCTGGTAAAATGAGAAAGGATACAAATCTTGGCTCCCTGCGCAAACTGAACCAGAACTGAACTGTGTCTGAGTGATGAAAAAAATCTTATGGGATTTCCAGCTCGTTTCTGTAGGCTCGAGATCAGATTCTGAACTACTGTGTTTATCCAGAAGTGAACCAGACCTTTGAATATTTGGAGGACTATTCACTGCTGAGCCGCGTTTTTCTTGGATGTCAAAAGCACGGGAAGTTCTCATATTTTTTAACAGAGAAGAGAAGAGGGATAAAGTGGGGGGGGGGGGGGGGAGGGAGAAGGAAGAAGGCCTTTTTGTTGCTACAACATAAATAGTATATTGCATACAGCTGCTTGCGCGCTTCCCTGTGTGGTCAACAAAACAGGGAACATATTTTAAGCTTGTTTTCCAAAACACTGCATGACAAACTTGTACTCAGAGGCCCATGAAATACAGCCCCTGACTGTGGACATCTCACCACGCTCCATCAGACACTCGCTGCTGTCGGATGAATGAAGGAAGCAAAACACTGGGACAGCCCAAAACATGGAAAATGAATGCTGCAAATCACATCTCTTAACTTCTATGGCACAGCTTAATTTAGAAAAGCTTCTAAAAACCTTAATTTTAACAGATTCTGGTAAAACAAAAATAGGCGAGGTTCAGATGGAGGCGACAAAAATGATTAGAGGCCTCGGCAGATACGAGGCAAGATTGATAAGGGTGGGAGTGTTTAGTTTAGCAAGAGATGAGTAAGAGGGGACACGATAAAAGTACACAAATTGTGACTTGGCCTGAGAAGGTACATCTGGTGCTTTTGCCATTTCTCATAATGCAAGAGAAAGGGGACATTGAATGAAGTCAGGAAGCAACAACCACCAAAAAAAAAAATTAAAGCAGATAAAGGGATTTTTTTTCTTTCTTAATACACAACTCATAATTACTCCTAGAACTTACTGTCACAAGATATCACCAGTGCCAAGAGCACGGGCAGGATGCAAGGAGAGGATTAGACACTTGCACAGATAGTAATGAGAGCATTTACAGCTATCTTTGGGAAGTGAAAACCAAAAATCAAGGTACAAATGTTTATGCTTCAGGGGAGGAGCCAACCTTTAATTGCTGGAGGCTGGAGGGAAACTTTCCCCATGGACAGGTCCTCTAACTGTCCTTCATGGGCATCTGCCCAAGGACTTCAGCCAGGGCTGGACATCCCCTGTCCAACAGGATGCTGCTCCTCTGCCTTCTTGGGTACCTTCATCCTGCACTGCTGATCCCAAAGCCCATTCCTCAGCCTCTCCCGAGTCTCCTCAACCCTTAGGGAGCTGTTAGGCAAGGGGGGCCAGCCACATCCCCCATCCCAGCCCCTGCCCATGTCACCTGGCCCTAAGCTGCTCAGTTCCTCTTTCTTCTTCGCATCACATTTAAGTTTCAGGTCCTTATTTTGCCAGCCCTTCCTCTGCCCACTATTTCGACTGCCACTTTTCCTCCCTCAAACCTAAACCCGCAGCTTTGGGTCCTGCCATCCATTTGGGCTCTCCATGGAGCGCTGACTCCCTGGAGGCAGGGGAGAAAAGCATCCACATCCACCTCCTCCTGCCCTGACCCACCAGCGATGGGGGTTTTTTGCGATGGAAGTTGCGATCGAACGCAACTTCAAGATGTCAGGCAAATTTTCCTTTTTTTTTTTTGATCTGAAGCCATTCCTCAGAGGAAACCTACATCCCTGAGGAGGAGGAGGACCCTCCTGCCGATCCAGCACCTGCGGGGCAGCGGCAGTCAGGCGCTATTACGGACTGCGGAGCTCATCAACGCGCTGGAACTGACATGCGATTCGGGGAGACAAAGAGAGATTTTGAAAGCAAGTCAGTCTATTAAATTTATACCTACCTGCACAATGTGAAACAAACCACATCTCGGTTTCCTTTCATGTGCATGACAGTCTTAACTTGTTTCTTTTAATCCCATAAAAGCAGCTAAAGCATGCAACATGCTTCCCGGAGATGAGGCAAACCTGTATTTTGCTTCCTGACAGTGATTTAGTTTATAGGGTGGTTTTTTTTTCAGGGAAGATAATGAGCATTGTCCTAAGCCGGTATTATAAAGGAAATACAACATGCTACATGCTAGACACCTGGCATTTGAAGAAGAATCCCATAAATTGACACTGTCTGTAACGGACCAAACACAGCTGCAACCCCTCGTGCTGCACAGACACCAGTACTGAAGGCAGGAAGATCCCAGCAGCACTTGCCAAGGTTTTCTTTGGAAGTCAGCACCCTTCTGAAAATTCAAAGTGTCTTCTCATTTAGTTAGTCACACCCCAAGAAGGACCCGGGAGGCGACCAGGGCTGTATGACTATGTAATAAATCCAGCAAATCCAAAGGGGCGAAGCAGTAATCCATGGAAACGTTCCACACAAGAGGGGGGCTTAAGTGCTTTTAATTCCCAGCTGCAAACCCAGCAAGCTGCCAGAAGGCGGAGACCACTGAGCACAAGGGGTTAATGGCCTTGCTAAAGAAAATGATACACATAATTTCCTTTTATCATAAAACAATACGTTTATTATTTTCTGTATATCTGTTAAAGGGCACGGCCTTCTGAGTGGAAAACAAAACACAGCTTGGTCACATGTTTATTTGCTTCAGCTACTCCCTTTCCCTTCTGATAAATAATCAAACATGCCATCCAGAAAAAACAAAACCAGTGAGCTGGGAAATTTGATGGTCATCAAATAGACTAAGATACCAAGAAAAGCAGCCCACTGTTCCCACAGAGAGTTTTCTGCCCCACACCTACACTAACATCTGAGTAAATAACTTCAGTCACTCTTTCCATTTTCCCCATGCAATTACTCCTACTGTTAAACAAATTGTCCTTAAGGCAGTTGCAAACACCATTTTTTTTTTCTGCAAAGCAGAACAACTTCTGAACATTAAAAAGCCAGACTAGCAATATATTTTCAAAATATGTTTGTTGTACTTGCGGTTTGGCTGAACACACAGCTTGATTTCTCTCTCTCTCTCTCTTCTAGGAAGATGGGGGTTTACGGTTTGAAATTTTAAAGTGTATTTGGATCTCAGAGAGGCAGGAAAAGCCTCGAGGAGGATGGGTTTTCTCCATAGGGCAGGCAGCATATTTTCCATTTTCTCTTATGTTTCACACTGTACGAGCACCACGAATGCTTGCCAAAAAAAAAGTTACCTGCTATGTCAGTGGACTTTTGAGGGGGAGAAACCACTGAGAAATATCAAGCAGTTTTTTAAGTCACTTGAACAGAGAGGAAAAAATCCAGCATCTGTGTTGCGACAAGGATTACCCAGAGGATCTACACTGTCTTCCAACAACCCCTGAAGACCATTCATACAACAATCATTAATACTGAAAAACTGCAGAGAAAATCCCTCACGTGAGAAGTTAACAACCATTACCCGGCGTGAGCACGCTTTCCCTTTCCTTTTGTAGTACCACAGGTCTAAACAATAGTCATATGAATGAGATAATAGCCATGCTTGTCTCAGCAGCCTGATTTTTATTAGCATGAAATTGGTACAAATATTAGCGAGGCTGGTTCGCACACGGTGCCAGAGCCATGATGCAAACAATTTGCGGAAAACAAAAACGCGACCCAGTGGGCTTGCGCCGCCTGTGCTGCCCAGAACAGCAGCCACGATTCCCTTTTTTTTTTTTTTTTTTTTTGGGGGGGGGTGTTGTTCTTTAAGTTATTTTGGCACTTGTGCAAGTGCGAGGAGAAGCCACGGCACCGGCAGGGCAGCAGGGACAGTGACACATGGCTGCTCCCACCACACCACGAGGCGACAGGCACCCCAAAAGAGGACCTGGTCCTCTGAAGCCATGCCCAAAACCCCACCCTTGTCAGCACCGCACTAAACAACCTGAACCAGCTTCTTCAGCTGTAACCCAAGGCAGTTACCCTCTCCTGTGCTCCAAGCTGCCTGTGCAAGGCAGCGTGTTAAAAGTTCAGCCCTGCCTGCACGCTCCTTTCCTCTGAGCGCTCGCAGAGAAAATGAAGAGTTTAACAGAGTGAGCTCTTACTGTCTGCCTTCAGATTTCCGTCTTCGCGCTGGAGATGTGTTTCTGGCTGTTTCTGTGAAGCGGGGGCTGAAGAATGGTAAAAAGATGTTTGAATAAACAGGAAGTGCCGTGCAGCCGGAGTGCAGGCTGGAGGGAGACGCTGGAGCACTGCCCTTCGCGGCAGCCACCGGGCTCTGCCTCCACAGTAGCAACCTCTGCTTTTACTAAATGACAAAGAAACCGCAAAGCATTCCTTCCTAATTCTTCCCTTGCAAAGTGGTGAGATCGGCTGGACCTCACAGGTAATCTCAAAGTTGGGCTTAGCACTACAGCAGGCACAAAAATCTAGCGATTCTGCATTATTAAATCACCCCCATCTGTAAGTAGAAACATGCAGAACTAATTATGTCCCCAACCAGACCAAACAGCAGCAATAAGCACACCTCACTTCTGTGTCTAGGCAAATTCGGATTCGCACGTAAGTCCAGCCAAGCTTGACGTTCCTACCCTCGACAGTGCTATGGCTTGCTCTGAAAACCGGCTCAGGAGGCTGGCCGGGCTGCAGAGCTGTTTTCTCTAACTGCGTGAACTGAAATATAAACAACCACCCAAAAATACAACTTGTCTCGGGCGCAGGGACTTGCATCCAGCATCTCCGAAAGCGTGAGTTCAGCATTCCGGCAGATGCTATCCCTCCTTCGTCGTCTCCTTCCCCTCCCTAAAACAAACTACCTATTTAACTCGAGATGACTAACTAACCGTCTCCCCACCCAATTATCAAAGCCCTGTCTGCTGTCATATTGGTGACATGACACAGATATTGTCGAGAAAAAGTAAACTGGGGCTGGCACTCGAAGGCAGCTCGTGAAGAGATGAGCAGTCGAACAGCCATATTCAATAAAAAAAGAGGAACAGGATTCCTTTAGAAAATGTATTGCTGTTGTGGCAACATGCTGCTGCCACTGAAGGGACTGATTTGTTATTTAGCATGTAGTCTTGGACTGTCTGTCATTCTGGGTGCTAATGCTCTGCTAAAATAACTCATTGGGAGCTGTCAGTGGGATGTTTACATAGGCCCCCAATCTTTTCTTCATACAAGGAAATTTTTTACTGGAATTCATCTTCTTTTGATCTCACATTCAAAGCAACAGCAGCTTGATAGACATGCAAGTCTGAAAGCAAATCCAGACGCTGAAGATAAACCGCCAGAGTATGACAGGCAGGAGCATCTAAAGCTTATAAAAATGAAGAGAACAGCATGTCGTCTGAGTATTACAATAGCAGAAATCAAGAGACATATTAGGTGGAACTGATCAGCCACAAAAACAGTTCAAAAGGCAGATCATAGAAACAGAAGACTAAGCTAGAAAAAAAATAAAATTGGAAAGATCTGCTTTACAGAGGCATCACCTCCTTTTTGAGCACCGCAGCGTTTCCGCTCCAGCATGTAAACTTAGGGGGAAAAAAAGAGCAGGGATCCTGCTGTCTCTACTAACTCAGCAGTTCTTACCTTCAACTCACCAATTAATTTGCCAAGTATACATTTCAATTACGTGTTATTGAAACTGAAATAAAAATAGGACGCTGTGCCACTTGTGTCTACAGCCCAGCCCTCCCCAACATCACAGGCGTGGGGAATCAGCGCCTCTTCGTCAGGGCACGGGGGGAATCGCATCCCCCCGCAAGGCACAAGAGGGGCCCTGGCCTCAGCCCCTGCCACCATTTTAGCCTGTTCATCTATCAAAGGGCTGAATCTTGGGATGCTCCTGAGCTCTCCCTCTGCCACTGGTGCAGAAATATTAGTTCAGAAGGTAATTTTATTTAAATTGAATTACGTGTGCCACGGAGTCCACAGCTATGTTTCGAAGGCGATGCTTGCCGGGAAACAATTGCTGAAACTTTCTCTAGAAACCCATACATTTTTAATTTTTCTTCCCCAAATAAGCTTCTTATTCTAATTGAAGTCAGCAAATATAATGAAAAAGTAATTCTCAAACAATTTTGTACTTAGAGCTGTTTGTTAACAAACACTGAACGAGCAGCAGTGTTAGGTTAAAGGGCAGCAGGATTCCACATTATAATTTAGCCTGCGGTTATTTCTGATTAAGAACACCCTCCGGGACAGCAAAGCAAGATCTTCCTCTGCAGCAGGCATAGCTTTTAAAATTAGCCTCTTCTCAATAATAAAACCAAAAGGAAAACTGTGGATTTAAAACTGTATTAACCAATTTGAAGTGGTGCAATCAGTTTATGTCTCGCTTTCTGCGAACCACTGTTCCCTGCCTTAGTCAAGTTTCAAATGTAAAAATGCTGCCTGGACTCTGAAACTGTTGTAAGAAAGTCACCTTCTGTCATGCTTATGTAGCTATCTAATGTGCTAAAGGCTGATTATTTATCTTTAAACTGTACTAGTTTAATCTTTTAAGGTCACCACTAATCTGCTCCAACCTTTTAAAAAATAGCAGCTTTCAAGACTTACTGCTGGAATCACTAAACTCTGCACTGAATGTCATTGTAAGGGATACATTAGCCAGAGTGAGTGTAGTTTTACAATGTAAACACCAAATATAAATCCCCACCTAAATGAGAAGAAAAATATGATATCCATGCCAGGAGAAATATCAGTAAATAAGACCAACACAGTATTATTTCACTCAAATATCTTTCCAAATCATGTTGCTATTTTTCTCTCCTCCCCCTCCCTTCCCAGTGAAAAACTTGGGTATAATTTAAAGGATCATTAGGTGCTTTTTCTTTATCTTTTCCCTTTCTCAGCAGCAACTTTGCATGCCTGCTGCGAAGCCTCCTGACCGCATTTGGAAGTCGTTCTAAGTCCAAAACCCCCTCGCAGGTTATTCCTGTGCATGTGCTGCACAGCGGCCCTTTATACTCCTCTTTTTCCTTTTCCCCTAGACTTCTTCTGGACTTGAATGTCACAGTAGACCTTGAATGTGAAATGGCTTCAAGCTAATTGCTTTAATTGCTTGAAGATGTGCAGGCAGGTGAAACCTGATCCCCTTGGCCATTGTAGAGACCAGGAACAACACAGGAATGTTTACATAGTGGTTTGAGTTTAATAGACAGTAGAGCTGAGTTTCAGACAGCTAGCAAAAACACAGCTAATAGGTGACCTCTTAATGTAGTCCTCCTTTTTAAAAACAAAATACAATTTCGTTTTATACGAGGCAATGTCCCTAAATGCCAAGGTTATCTGCTTGACTTTTTGAGTGAACATGCACTGCGTTGCACCTGACATTTATGCCAGAAACTCTATCCTGAATGCACTTCCCTCTACCTTAAAACAAAAAGCACTTTATGTGTCAGTCACCTTACAAACAGATTAGAGCTGGATGGGGTTTCCTCATAAGTATAGTCATTTTAATTTAAAATTGAGTGTTTTTCACCACTGTCATACTCCTTTCCCCTCATCCCCTGGGCACTCCTACCCTCTGGTGGGCAGCAGCACAAGCCCTCGGTGGGGTCTTCTATATAGGCCAAGTACTACTTCCACTGTTTTTCCAGAGCTTCCAGTACATGTGCACCACAATGTGAAGATACTGACTGGCTGTAAAGTGCTTTTTCAAAGGCGCACTGGTTTCACGGCACAGATTCAGCAGCTCTTCCTCAGGCAAAAAGCTCCTCCTGACTTGGAATTGCAGCATTTGGGGTCACTGAGGATCAGGTTTGCTTTCCAAGAATCATGAGGTAAGTAAAACACACTTGAAACCAGCCAAAGACCGGCAAGCAGGTACAGCACAAGTGTAGAAAGCAAAGACTGAATTTGGCAGCAGTGGTAGCATAAAGGTATTTACTGTAGGTCTAGTCCAAAAGACAAACACCGAGAAAAGGTAATGCCTAATAGTCACTTTCCTGGCACAGGCACTTAGAGTTTTGTTGCCAGTCCCAAAATAGTGTTAAAATGACTTGTATTGAGCGAATATCGGCAGAGAAATGACATGTTTTACATCCCAGACAAGTAGGAATAAACAAAATACCATTTATGGAGGAAGGAAAAAGAGAAGGCAACCTGAGGAACAGGACTGGAAAAAGCACAAACAGTGAGGCAGAGGAGGAGAGGCCAAACTACCGTGCATTTCGTACCAACAAGAAAAGAAAACAATCACCAAGCCCACGGTGCTGCGAATAAAGGGCATTTTCAGTCTGATCTTGGCAGTTCTGCTCAAAAAGTTTCAAATTCTCTAGTACCTTATGCTGGAACTACCAATCCCCTGGGCAGAATCAAACAGAAGCAGGAGGAAGGCTGCTCCAGCCACTCTGGATGCAGTCCTGGCTCCCAGGAAGACAATAGATGCTGGCTCTGTGCTCTACCTTGCCTGTTATTCCCAATCCTCTGAAGCAAATGAGTAACTGATCTTAAATAATACAGAACAAAGGGAACAATAGGAGCTGGAAAGCAAGCTGGGATACTTGGGAACATGCCTCTTTCTTTTGAGAGACAATCTTGCCAGCACACGCGCATGCACTGAGTTACAGAATCACAGAGGCTGCTGTCCCGTGACCCCCCACATCACCTCCAAAAAGCTCAAATCCCAGCCACCGTGGGGTTTTAATGTATTTTTTCGGTAAGGCCCCAAAAGATTAAAAAAAAAAAAAAAAAGAGAAAGTTCAGAATAGAAAAAAAAAAAAAAAGAAAAAAGCCAGTGTCAATTTAAAGATTTAGTATAAACTAGTCCAAGCCTGTGGGAGGAACGCTAAGTGGAAAAAGTAAACACGGTCCCCCCAAGAAGTTCCCCTGGAAGCCGAGCAGGCAGCCAGTGCCTGGTACCCGCTGCCCCGCGCCCGGGGAGGTCAGCCCAGCTATGCTAAACTGACAGGTTCAGTTTACAGCAGGCCAGCACTTTGTTTGGATATACTGGCCTTGCTCACCGCCAGCTTAACAACAGATGGCTCGAAAACTTTCATTATGTTGCAGAGGGCTGAACTGCAAACAATCGGGAAAACTGTGAAAAGTTTAACTCTCTGCGAGCCGAGCGGGGGAAGAGCTGCCCTCGCCAGCCGGCTGCTCCTCCCGCCCCGGCCATGGGCGCCTTTAAATTAATTAAAGCAGGATGGGATGATTAATCATACCTGCACACGGTCCTGGGGATGCCTGGGAAAAAGAATTTGCGATTTGACAAGGTCATTTCAATAAAAGTAGCATTCCAGGAGAAAATGGACTTTGACGGATTGCAAAGCTGATTTTAAACCTTCCTCAAGCCTCTGGCTTCAGCAAAGTTATAGAAAGTTTCCGCAATAATCCTCCAATTGGGGCTTTATCGGGAGCTTTCTGGTGGGTGTTCTTCCATCTCCAGAAACAGAGCCTCCGTCCCTCATATTCCCACTTCAAACTTTCGCCTGAGAAGGCCACCAAATAATGTAACACACAGATCTGAATATGATTTATCCAAATCTGTGTATAATTTAAATATTCATCTAACTGATTCAATTCACATGCACCCTAATACCTTTTAACGCTTCAAGGCAGGTTATAAATGCACCTTTCGAGGTTTAATTCAATTGACAATCTTATATACATCTCATCACTGGAAACGCATTATTCTATATTATTCAAGAAACGAACAAATCTCTTTTTCCACAAATATATTTTAAAAGCGACTCTTTCCTGTTATTGAAAGAAAATTGTGTTTATTACTCCTTTAGCATAGTGTAAACTCATAAACGTCAACAGAGAGTACAAGGAAAACTGTCAACTAAATATTGTTTCCTTCATGAGCTGCTCTTCCAAGTCAATTACGCCTTTCAACTTCTGGGGCATTGTATGATAAACTGGCAGTAAAAATCATTCACATTAATATACCATGGTGCCTTGCCTGCAAAAGGTAATTAAAGAAGTAAATGACTCATAAGAATAGACATATTAGCTGCAAAATGAAAGGCAACTGAGCTGCCACATGAAAATATGTACCATTAAGATACTGCATTTTCATATTCCTGTAATCAGCTTCAGTAGACTAATGCTTATTTAATCCAGTTCTCGCCTAAGTCCATCAACAACTGTTTTTTGCTGTTTTCTCCTTGACTGAACATTATGTGTGCAGGTTTGGAATAAATACTGCAATAAGATTTTTGCATAGTCAATTGAAGAACAGCTTTTTTTTATCTTTTAAAAACTATTTTTCTTTCCCACCAAGAGGAATTCAGGAGAGAAGGATATTCTGGGGTTCTTTCAGTGCCCATACTCTCTGAGTTAAATATATACCCTGGTCTAGCATTTCCCATTTTGATTAGTGAAACCAACAGCAGGAAAACAAGCCTAGCCTTCCAACTTTCCGACTCTTCACATGGGAAAGGCTTTGCCTTGTTAATGCCATGTTTTCATTAGGGTTTTAAAAAATGAGAAAGCTTTTCTCTTTCTTAAGTCTTTGAGGCAAGGTGGGGCAAGGAGAGGAATGGGCACCACTGGGTTTGTGGAGGAGATGGAGCTGCAGGCTGAGGAGTCTGAGGGACATCGCCCTCGACCAGTGCACATCCCAGTGACCTGCTCTCCCCAGCCCAGCCTCAGGTGACAAGATCTAAACTCCAAACCCACACAGACACCATGCCAGCATCCCACCTTGGCAGTGGGACCACCAAGCTCAGTGCAACCTGCTTCTGCTTTCTGGGAAGGGCCTTTGCTGGGAGCCTGCCTGGCCTTCGGGTGACATGTACACATCTCAGCCCACCCCAGCTCTGCGGCCATCACACAAACTGAAGCCTTCTGGTGAAGGATCTTGGGTTAAACTTCCCAAGTCTGTCCTTCTCCTCCCAAGGGGATGGCAGGGAGATGGTAAAATTCACAGAACAAAGTACACTTGTCTCCAAAAGAAAACACCCTGCAAAATACTCAAACATTTATAACTCATTTTGTTTGCGAGCAGTAATTAAAGTATTCTTTTCATTGCAATAATAGCTCTGTAAGGCCGAAATCCAAACTGCTTTTGACTGCATGGCTCTCACAATTATTTCATTTTCTAAAGTATGGGGTGGAGTGAACTCCAGTAGCTCAGCCACTGCTACGGTACGGCTGTTGACAAATGCTGACTTCCCCTGATGGCAGAGGCTGTGTGTGTACCATCTATCCTTTATTTATTGTGCCCGACACAGGTTTATCCTTGCAAAAAGAGATCTTTCCATAAAAATCTTCACACAACGCTTTGCAACCTGCATTATGTGTTACTTATTTATCACTATCAGTACGAAATAGTGTAAGACTTAAAATGTAGGATCAATCATTATTTAAACTGTATTATTGCTTCTCCATTTGAGCAGACATCACTTTGTACTCACAATTAATGAGCTCTAGTCCTTTTTCTAATTAAGGAACAAAGGTTCTTGTGTGCAGAGTATAGAGTGACACTGTCTAGAGAACACACATTTAAATAGAAGAGAATCCTTCTAATTACCTTACAATAGGATTTTTCATATCCAGGAACATAATAGGATCAAGAAATTAGAGCATTTCCAACAGCATTTACAAATAAGTCACTATGAAACACTGTTAAAAGGTAATAATGCATCCATAAAAACAAGGGGATCTTATGAAGACTAGCACCTAACACTTCCATATTTATAAAATTAACCTTTGAGCATTGATACAGGGAAAGCGCGACAAAAATTATTTTATAGATGTGTATACGCAGAGATAAATTTGAAAAAAAAAAAAAAAGAGGAGTCAGCTATCAGAGCCTAAAACACTTTAGGCTTGTGCAGATTAGGATCCAAACACGTAATTAAGAAAGTCAGAAAGGTAACCTCGCTTCATCCAGTAATTAGGGCTGTTAGAAATCGGATACTGTCTCTTAAAAGTGTTACAAATACACCGCACTACTAAATAACCTGCACTGCTGGGAAAGTATACTTGCTATCAAGGGCAAAGCTGCTATACACTGAGGTAACAGTAAATGACAGACTGTTGTTCAAGTCCATTAGCTGCTATGTGATAGGAGCACATTCACTAGCACACGACCTGTGAAAAATCTTAGATCTCTTTAAATCTTTGAATTGGATTGCTGCATTAATTCTTAAGAACTGCAATCCTTCAACCAAGTCAAATTACCCTCATTAACAGGGGAAAAACTGCCTCTGCAATAAGTTAAAAAAAAAAAAGATATTTATTACCTATAATCACTTTCACGTACTTCACCTGGAAGTGTGACAAACTGGGACAACAACTTCAGAGGCTGGCACCAGCTCAGCTGCTGGTGGGGCCGGGATGGAGGGGCCGTGCCGTGCGCGTGTCGCCGTCTACGCCTGTGTGCGCACGATCCTGCGCCGGCATTCAGCGTAAATGCATGTGCTTCTTGGGGGAAAAATCTCAATGAATGTTCTAAGAAAAGAAAAATCACTAAGAATAAGCACAGGCACTGAAGCGATCTCTGTGTGTGCCACTGAAATAACCGCAAAAGAGGAGGGGAAATTCTTCAGTTATTCAAGGCTTGATTAGAACACTACTTCGTAATTAGGCATGTTACAAGTATTGTCATCAACCAGAAAATTCATGTACTAACTAAAAGGTCTCAGAAGCTGGCTCAAGCCTTCTATTCATTAACAACATCTGCTATTAATGTTTAACCCTCATAAACATGCACCAAACATTCAGCAAAGATTAAAAATAAATATTTTGTTGTGCCGTTTTATCCGCGCGGTGATCTGCGCGGTTCTGTGGATATCAGGAACTGCTACAACGGCCAGAGAGACAATGGACAAATATTTGGTCTTTGTTGGAAAGAGGATATTCCTTTCTCCAGTCACTGCTTCTCTGCACTTCAGATGTTACAGCTCCCGAGCCAGGCCAGTACAGCACAATAAGCAGCAATGCAGACAATACAGATACACATACACCTATACGACGGTATGAATCATTCATTTTAAAGATGAAACTTCCTGGAACAATTTTCAGGCTCAGTTTTTCAAAGGACCCCCTGTTTAAATTTTTTCTAATTTCAAAATGAGTGTTCCTGGGACGAAGGACTGGCTGAGAAGTGGGGAGCTGAGTAAGTCCAGGATCCAGAAATGAGAAACAGAGCGTTTCATCTTTATTTTACTGCTGCGAGTACAGACGAGAGCCCTGATCCAGCAGCCAGATCCTAATGGGCAGATCTTTGGAAGAGTCTTTGGAAAGACTCATTTCCACAACTGTGGTTTTAATGTAAGCGTTGCAATCTGCTTGTGCAGGCTCATTTACAGCGAGGAGAGGGAGCTAAGTGGTGAGCTAATGCGACCCTCTAATGACTCCTGGAAGCGCATCCGGACATCCTCCGTCCCCGTCCCTCTTCCTGCGGACGGGTGTCAGTAGCACAGTCCCTGCTGGTCCCCACCTTGGCTCACACAGAAGGCAGGTCCCACAGCTCCCTGCCTTCCCTGCTCCCTCCTGCCTGCACACACACCCCCTGACCCCTCTTGCCCCCATGCACTGTGACCCCCAAGCCCGCATCAGATCCTGGGGGTTCCGGCACCAGGCAGGTGCAGATCCTGCCTGCACCCACCTCACTGCCGTATTTTAATTTGCAGCAATGCCAAGACACAAACCAAGCCACAAAAAGTAATGAAAAATACAGCTCTTTTTGTCTTCAAACATGACATTCATGGCGGATTCACTGTCTGCATGTTGCAGCACGCTCTATTCTTAGCACCGTGCCTTTTAAAGTTAGGCCCATTATTTTCTACGGTGTATCAAGATCAGTATGTATAACATATGCCATATTGTTGACACTTCCCTGGATGTACTGCACGCCATATGCCTAAAGCACTAAAAGGGGTGATGAACAGAGTGGCAATACTGAAAGGAGAACAAGATACAGCGAGCATGTTGAATGAATTCAGTTATATAATTCAGCCAATAAGGGTTTCCATACATTTAACAATCTCTTCTTTTTTCCCCCCTCCCTCTTTCCCCCCCCCCCCACCCCTTGTATAAAAATGAATTTAACAACTTTCCACTGTGAAAAGTTAACACGCTGGACACGTATTCAAAGCAAACATTTAATCACAGTGGGCCCACCAGGTCTAAAAAGTATACATGTAAAGATAGATCATATATAATCACACCAATAAAACAAACAAAAAAGGACTATTCATACATTTTAGCAATAAACTAAAAAAATAAAACATACAGTTCTGCTCCTGCTTCTACCTGTCCTTTATTTTACCTTGCATAAATCTATAGCCCAAGTCCAATTCCTAGAACTAGGGAAGATTTCATCTTGCCCATCTTTAGAGGTTTATTTACTAGTTTCTGTACTAAAAATTATTATCTGAAGAACCCAGAAACTAATGCTCTCTTACACCACAGTATTTTTGTCCAAATCTTCTGGAACGGATTATAAAATTGAAATGTAAGAAGGAACACAGCTGAGCTATATTTATAACACGAATGCTGCTCTTCAGCATCTGATACATACACATGTGTATCCTCATTTCTATGCCATCCCTCGGCACGCTCTAATGGGTACACTAGCTGCATACCCATCATTAAAATAAAAAAAAAAAAAAAAAGGAACTGACTCATCACCGAGAACACTTCTGACAGTACTTGCACGCAGAGCCCTGGCAGAGAGGTTCGAGCTATTTGGTGGCAACCGGCTACAAATGACAAACTTTGGACTGAATTAATAATCAGGGGGGGAAAAAGCAAACGTGCAAACTCCCAGCACAGGTACAGGCTGATGCACAGGTGAACACAAGTCTAGCCTGCAAGTTTAGTCCTTGGAGTTATGTGCTACCTGGAGGAAGGAAAAGATGTGGGAAGCAGGTATCACCGCAGCGAATTCCTACCGGCACAGCACTGACAGAGTCAGGAAAACGGGGAGAACATTGCAGGAACGCCTGGCAGGAGCACACAGGACCCTTCCAGGGGGTGTATCTCACCTGGGCTCGAGCTCAGGGGAGGTGTAGGGGGGCAGGTTCTCTCCTGGCATAGCGGGAGCAGGGCTGCTCCTCACTGAGATGCTGCTAATGCTCCGGAGCTAATGATGCCATGCAAAGCTGAAGCTTCCCCGTCCTCTGTCGTTAGTGCCACTATGCACCCACAGGCAATGGATCAAAGGGGCTATGAGAAGATAAGGAGAATCCATTTTCATTTCAAAACATGAAAATTCTGGCACAGGAGATCACTACAGAAGATCAGTTCTGTTATGCTTCCGTGGTGTGTTGAAGGGGAATGTTGCATTTTAAATGTACATGCACATACCTATTTATCTGAGTAACCAACATCATCAGCAGAATGAAACAACCTAAGAAGAACATGGGCCTTTTGTTAAAGTGGAAGGCAGAATCCCCCTCGGAAAAACATCAAAGAAAAGGAACACATGCTGATGTTTAAAAACAGTCTATGTCTAATACAGAACATCAAGATTTTAAAAAAAATCCACAAACCAACACAAAAAAAAAAAATCCCTTTGCTTCACAATATTTTCCTTAAAAACACACTCAGCACTTACTGCTGACCAGGAATGGACTGCCAGTACCCACGTAAAGCACTGGCTTGGCTGTGCAATCCACTAGTGAGAACTCAGAAAAAAAGTAATATACACCAAAATTTCACACTGTCAAAATTAGCACAAGTGGAAGTTTTGTGAGTGGAAACACTTGCACTGCATCAGCAAAAAGGCCAGAAGGCAAAGGGAGGAACATGTCCCAAAAAATTAGAAAAGTAAAGGGTTTAGACGGGCATGTCAGTGCCTGCTCTGCTCCTCCTCTGAGCCGTCTTTAGGGGAAAACAAAACAAAGCAAAACAAAACAAAAGCTTCATTTTGCAAAAGCCACAACTGCGCAGCTATTTGCAGAGGGAAGTGATGAGCAAGCATCACCTCATGGCAGCATTCCTTGGTCTGTGCCTTTAGTACATCACCCCTGGCCATGAGATATCAAGTGTGAAAAAGCCTTTTACCTTCTGGTCTCTCACTCGGGGCTGGTCCAAGCAGAGCACAGCCAAACTTTCTACTCGCTGTTGGCGATGTTAGTTTGATGGACTTCATCCAGCTCCTTGTGGACTACTGTCCATATTAGGAAAAAATCCCCACTTGACACTGGCGCTGGGATCCAGCCCTATCCACAAGCATGGGCAGCATTACAGATTTTTCCCTGGGAGCCAGGTTGAGACACAGGGATCACAGGCCTTGTCAATGTGCCCAGGATCCTTAACAATTTGAATCACATAAAGCAAGAAACAATTCTACAGGTCAAACTGAAACATCTCTTGTGCTTGCTCTGTAAGGAAACCCACACAACAACACATGGGCAACAAAAACAAAAGTAAAAAAATCCCCTAAACCACTGTGTGGTGAACTTTGTTTCCTTTTTCGTGCAGCGCTGGTGACGTTTGCAGGGGAGCTCAGAAGGGTAAAAGGGCATCGCTACCACGGCACTATTTTATTCTGCCAGGCAGATCCCCCAGACCTGTAACGAGTGTCTGCTTCCTACCCATCAGGCTATTAATCACCCAGACTCCTAAAAGGTTCAATTCATGTGCCCACTCAGAGAACTCATCAGATGCCTGATAGTCATATGTCATTCGAGAAGGGAACAAAACTGTATTCTTCTCTGAACTGATGTAGCTCCTATTACCAAGAGACTCTCTCCCCTGGGAGCGACCAGAAGAGCAAAATGAAGGAGAGCTGACTCAAAGCTCTGCCTCGCAGAGACACATAATTGATGCAGAAGGGAAAGAGAGTTATTAGGAATCTGCCACTACCCATATTTTGCCAACAATTTGAGGAATCGCTGAAAGGATTTTGAAAGTAGTAAAAAATATGTCCAGTCTTTAGCAGATACACCCTAGACAAACAGGCTGCTCTCCCGCAAAGACTGCCTTCCTCCTTGAACAGGAGCTTGGCGATAGCAAAGGAGGTTTTTGCCACCTTAAAATTGGACGTTTCTTCTACTGATTAAAGTCACTCTTCCTGCGACGCTTTGAGCAGCTGGGGGTGATGCCTGGGCACTGCAAGTGCTCACAAATCCTTTGCTTCCCTTGATATCCACCACTTCAAAATCTTGATCCTTATCTACTGATGCTCTTAAAAGCCTGGGAGATACCAATCTGTGAGACAACTCCTGCTCCTCAGCACTGCACAGCACCCGTCAGTCCCAGCACAAATGGGGGACCCAGGCTCTGCGACACCGGGGCACGGCAGTGGTGAAGGGGGATAAGCTGACTCCTGTCCCACACACCACCTACCCAGACCAGGCTGAGATGTGACACATAAATACAGCTTTTGACAGTACCATTTCCTGGAAATGGCAGCTGGAAAGAAAAGAGTATGAAAAAGGGAAATGCATACTGTTGCAGCTTAAAAAAAAAAAAAAAAAAAAGGTTAAATTGCTCTGCACTTGATAGAAAATTAAAGAAAAACAAGATGCCATTTATTCTGCCCTCTTGCTTCTTACTGCTTTTCTTCATTTAATTACTGCCCTATCAGGTAAATTAATAGATAAAACCGAGAGAAAAATAAAAACCTAGAAGCACCCCAGCAATTGCTTCATATCCTCATTTTTTTCCTGAAAGCAGTCCATGCCTCAACAGAAATGTTATCCACCTTCTCTTCAAAAAAAAAAAAAAAAAAATTTCTCTTACAAAATTCAGCAACAACATTTTTTCCTCAAACTAGATGGTGCGACTAAGTTTTAGGCAGCCTGGCAAATTCACTGACCCTCAATGCTTTACCTTTCTCACTGGCACCTTTTGATCTCTGAGGCTTTGGGAACACTAAGCTGAACTGATCTCCTGCTGCAATTCATAATTACCAATTCACAGCATTTTTCAGCAGTCTGTAGATACCAGCCTGCTGCTCAGGAGTCAACATAAGATTGAAAAATGCTGAAATTTTTTTGGTCAATTGAGATTTTTTTCAGAATTTTCCCCATTCCTCCCGAGAGCTACACAGAAACCACACTGAGCTGCTGCTCTTACCAGAGAGCCAACCTGGATGCTTCATGCAGCACAGAGCAAAGAGGAGGCAGAGGGGCTGCTTTCAAAGGGTTTACAGCGTTGAAAAGCGGTTTATGATACATAAACAGCCCTTTTCAGGTTCAAAAAAATCCTCTTTTCCCATTCAGCATCACCATTATCCCTATTGGTTTCCTCTGCCTGCAGCTGCTCCCCAGCAGGCAGATACAAAACGCGGCTCCACGGGTGACAGCCGTGCTCAGCCCTCACCCCTCGGCACGAACGTGCCACCACGATGATCCTGCTCCAGCACAGGAGAAAAACATCTCTGTGGGCCACAGCTCAGCCCCAGTCCAAAAAGTAGCCCATGGAGGGGGCAGAGCTGCCTGTGCCGGGGCTAATGGGGCTGTCCCGGTGGCCACCTTTGTACCCAGAACACAATCTTGGCTATTGTTCTACAGTCATGAAAAATTAAGCTGGATGGTTGAAATTTCCCACTCCAAGTGCTGGTATGAGGCCCTGTAGTATATTTTGCTCTTGTGGCTTACCTATGGGACCTTCAGCAAAGGAAGTCCATGCTGGGAATGAATGTGAAATATGGGACAACGCAGGCTGGAGAGAAAGTCTTAACCAGAGTGTTTGAATTAAAGTAAGTGTTTCACCAGTGATCCTTCATCAAGCCTGTCCCAAGTTCTCTTACAAATTACTAGCAATACACACCCGCTCTGCAATCACCTTAAAATCTTTCAGCAAAATTTAAAAGCCGCTTGTCAACCTCCCGTATTTTACAGACAGGGCAACTAAGGCAACACTGGAAACAATTCTCATGAACAACAAACAGATAAACAGTTTTGAATGCTAAAAAGTAGAATTAGATGCAAAAAAACCTTTTCCTCTGGTTGCTCATTAGCATAACTAAAACACTTTCTAGTACTCTCTTCAACATAATCAGTGAATTTAAAAATTGGTAAATCCTCGTATTCAATTTTTGGTGCTGAAAACAAAACAGGAAATGTTCTTCTGAATCTTTAAACAACTGTAAGACAGAAACACTTCACTATTTCCCCATTTGGTGGGGAAACATGCCAAAATACTAACATCCCTGGTTGAAGCTCAGCTGTGCTGCAGGTGAACACTGCACCCAAGTCCTCCAAAAACCATCATGTGCAAAGAGAGGTCTCACCAAAATCCCAGCCTGAAATACTCCCTAGATACTGGAGAAGTTCAAGTCCAGATCCACATCCATGTTTTGTATCTCAGGTTTATATCTAAACCAAATATAAGGATTCTCTTGACTTCTTCCAAAGAATAGTCTTTTAAGACATAAGACTCAAGAACCAATAAAAAAGGTAATTTAACAACATCTCTAGTGTGTCACCAATCATTTAAAGGGCCTTGAGGCTGCTGCATTCCCACTACAGTACAGCAGCTTTCCCACCCTGCTGGTTTTCAATTGACACCCTCTGTGTTGATATTTTTTTCCAAGTTAAGCCTGATGGCATTTTTTAAACTTCCCCTCACAGCTGATGTCCTCTGCTTGTGCCACTGCTGGGTCCCAGCAGTGCTGCCGTGGGCAGCTCCAGGCAGGGCATGGCTCTGTTGGAGCCCACAGAGGTGGGGCCAGGGGTCTTCTCCTCGACATCCCCCAGTGCACGAGGACCAGGAGAAGGGAGGAACTTAAATTTAGATGGAAGAAGTCAAAACGGGAAAAAAAAAAATAAAAATAAAAGGCAAAATAATAATACTAAGGGGAGGTTGTTGAGATCAGGATCTCCCAGCAATAATTAAGTTCAGGAATTTGCCAGGGTATCCATCACTTGCCGAATAACCTGAGATTTTTCTGCTAAAAGGGCAAATCACTTTTGTGGATATTTTGCTTATCTGAGCCTGAGGATTGCTTGGAAGGCAGAATATCTGAGACTGGGGAAACACTCCCTTCATTTGGCACGAGCAGGACTGCCACTGATTCATTCTGATTTTCAGCAATTCTGGGCACAGCCCAGAAGGGCACGAACTGCTGGCAGACTGACCTGCAGCACAAGGGTGTCCCCCAGCCCTTGCCACCACGGCCTCCCACCCTGCTTGTACGCACAGTGGTGGGCACAGGACAGGCACACCCACTCCTGAACACCTACAACCTCCAACAGTTTTGCACAGCCCATCAAATACAACCATCCTGGCCCCCCACCTTGGTTTCCGACACAGAGCAGCAACGGGTGTTATTAACAGAAAAGGGTGGAACAGCACCAGCTAAAATACACTTACCTACTGCAAGTGAAATTAATAGTCATAAAAAATAAACTCCTTTGAAAAGTTTTCCTTTGCAAATACCTAGAGCATACCCCACCACCAGCGTCAGGAGGAAGTTTTCAAATGGGTAAATGAATGTATCTGCTAAAGGAATCAGGTTTTCTCGTGCGCTCCAAGGTTATGTGTTTAGCAGGCTTCGATACTTCAATGAAAAATTGAGGTGGCAATGATTTGCAGACTAAATTAATGTTAAATACTTCAAAGAACTGGACAAACAAGTCAGCAGCAAAAATTTTATAGGTTCACTTCCTTCAAGGGAACTTAAAGAGCCAGCGTTTTATTGCTGTGAATTCTAGTCACTCCTTTTACCCCTCAGCATCTGTTTGAAATATGTAGTAGACAATTGCTTTTTTGGCTCTGACTCAGGTGGTTGAAATACAGGACAAACAGACTACTGTATATAAGCTTTCCTCCAGCAATGAAAATTTTTATTAACTCTCTTGCATAGCAAACTCGGCTGCCCAGCCTCCAATCCCTATAGAATCATCAAGGAATGTGGCTACTTATTAATTCCGGTGGTCAAGCACAGGGTGGATATGTTGAGACTTGTCTGCAATACGTAACCTCACGTTTCAAAAAAATAAGAGGGAGGGGGAAAAAAAAAAAAAGCTACAGAGGGAAGGAAAAACATAAATGAGTTCTGTTTAGTTCATCATTCATATGTGTAAAATTCCAAGCTAAATACTAGCTCTGCACATAAATATGTCAGCCCTGTCAGACGTTCCAGCCAAAGAAAACAAGGCCCATGGTGGAGGGGGGTTCAGAATTACCCTCAGAGCCATGAACTTGCCCCACCTTCCATTGCTGTGTCAAATTCAGGAGTCTTCTCACATTGGCGCTTCAAAAAAAACAACCTGCAAATGCTGCTAAAAATTACTCTTCCCACCCCACCCAGCTGAAGGACTAGGGAAAAGAAAAGAACCAGAACAGGGGTACAGAACACAGAAAGGAAGGTCCTTGATCCCCAGGAGACTTTATTTAGAACGATCTCGGCCACCTGAAACTCCTACATTCATTGCTTCTGCATCCTCCACTCTGCTTGTGCAATGCTGACCACTTTTGCTAAGCTTTTGATCCCTGAGAAGCGCTGTGAGATGTTTTCCAGCATTTAAAGTTGAGTAAAACTCCCTCTTCAAGTTGTGGTTATGGGCTAATTTGAGCCAACCTTAGGCTGTTGTGGTGCTTTCAGCCTTCAGTTGCATTTCCAATCTCATAAATACCTAATAGCAGCGGTCAGCATTTAAAACTAAACACTTGCCATATATTTTCTACACAAAATAACTCCAACTGTCAGAAATCTGCAGATATTATCAATTTTTGTATTTTTAATGGATACTTAACACATAGATTGCCAAACAGCTGGACTTTGATTAAAGCTCCCCTTGAGTTCTTTTGCACTGTTTGAGAAAGAAGGCCACAATCCACAGCTAGCTGTATGCTCCAGCTAATTTCCACTCCAACAAATGTAGCAGTCTGTTCCCCCCAATGCCATAAATAAGAGAATGACTGCAACATGAAAAGAGTGAAGAGCCATCAAGGGCTGCCTATCCCCCCAGTCCTCTCTATCGTGACATGTCCCGTGATGCTGAATCTCCTTGGTCTGATAGGCCACAACCTGAAGCAATGTCCTTACATCATTTTCTGGTCATCACACCCCAAAGGTGTCCTCTGACCTTCCATATCTCTCCCAGTTTCTCCAGGGAAAGCACAGAGGGGGACGCTTCTTATCCCTTCCCTACAACTGCAGTTGCTGGATGAGAACAATGCGATTCTTATCTCTTCTATTTCTCACTGCCAGTACAAAGCACAGCTTCCCTTCCAGCTTTCAGCTCCTGCTCCCCGTTTCTCTGGGAGCACAGGCTCTCCAGCACCCTGATCCATCTGGTGAGCACTTGCTGGGCTGTGGAATGTCAGATCACACGGGGAGCACCCAGCCCTGGCCGCCCCTCCAGCAGCTCCCTTGCAGACAGATACGATATTACAAGCATCACACGTGGCTCTCTCCCAGATGGTGGCCAAACGGCACAGACACCTGTCCTGACAGCTCCAAGCACACCAGGTACCTCCTGCCACCGTCCACCACCAGCTCCCACCGGGGTAGCAGTGGCCACTGGCCTGCAAAACTGTCCCCAGGGTCTCTGGGCAGCTCATCAGAAAGCACTGTAGGTGTGCAGCCTCACAGACATGGGACTACTGGAACTCACCCGTGTCCAATTTCCTAGAAGGGAATTGTTCAAAGCTGCAATCCACTGGACCAAGGAAGGTAAAGCCCTGCGAGCCCGAGCAGACAACCTCAAACCCTCTCTCCAAGCAAAGCCTGCCATGCACAGGCTCTGAAAGGAAAGCATGATGGGGTGCATAACCACTAAAAGTTCTTCCATGTCTACCAAGTCATTCTGACTCCAAAAGACAGAACTCCCTCTCCATGAAAAGGCAGGAGAGGGTTAGTTGAAAAAATGCAGATTCCTGAGGGAATCTTGCAAAACTGAGATATAAGTTGAGGTTGGACAAGGCTATTTATACCATTTGTCAAATTTTCCTTAAGTCATTTATCTGAAACAGTCAGAAAACCATGCCAGCATCATACAGTAAAGGTACTCCAACCAAACTCTGAAAGCTGCCAGTTTAACCAGAATAAACCCAGAGTAAATGCCATCTCCTACTCAGTAATGAGTACTTGGCCTTTGTCACCAAGTAGGTAAGGAAAGAAAGCAGATGCAAAGCATGTGATCATACAGTTTGCAACCTTCTCCAATATATGGAACGTCAAAAAATTCAAAGCGTACAGAGAGCCCACAGTCAACCATTTAATCCTTTTGATATGGTACTTGGGGAGTGACACACAGATGCAAACCATAGCCAGATATAAACAGTCCTAGACACAAAAAAAAAATCCATAAATGTTCCAAGAAAACAGGCAGTTGCTGTTTTAGGCAGTAGCATGGCAGGTCTTCAGTTATCAACACAGGGCTCTGGATCTCTACAGTTCCCCACACTCCCGAGATGTCTGAAGGAATCTTACAGGCTTTACTGAAAATTGTGCTAATCTGTGCCTTAGACAAACGAAGCACTAAATAGAAGTGCCAGATTAAACACTACACATAAATCTCATAATTGTAAAAAGTTAAAAGCACTGTAATAAACTGCTCCCGAGATTGCCTAATCCTGCAGCTCTGAGCCTAAGGATGCACTTCAGTGCTAGTGCTGCCTTACCCAGTTACAGAGCGGTTCCTTTTTGTGGAGAACCACAAATATCCTGAGCTGGAAGGGACCCCTAAGGATCATACACCTGGCCCTGCAGAGTGCAGGGGATACCTGGAGGTGAGATGCTCAGCTACAGGAGCACAACAGGCTGTGCCCAGCAAATGCTTGTTGAGGCTTTAGCACCTTGTGCTTCCAAAGCATCACCCCGAGAAGGAGACGGGGCAGGGAACCACATCTCACTGTTGGAACACCCTGGTGAAGGAAGGTGGCCTGAGAGGCATCTCCTCACTCTGCCACCCCATCTTGTTCAGACAAAACCTACACAGCGCAGGGGCGGCCGGGAAGGAGAAAGGACATGCAAGGCTGGAGATGGACAAACTAGTTCTATCAGCAACATGTGACATGCACACACATCCTTATGATGGGCTGATCTCCACAATTTCTCAAAACTATGTTCAGGCAGTTATTTTCTAGCCCAAAAGCATGGAAAAACACAGCAAAACTCCTGTGCAAAACCCACCTGCTTTGCTCATATTACATTTCTGCATAAAAGTGTGGCCTTTCAGATGTTGCCACCTGTCATCTTTCACCTTCCCCCTTTTTTTTTTTTTTTGGTGCCCTCACAGTTAATTCTCACTTAGGATTCCATTTAAATTCCCAGAATAAAGCTGGATCTCACAGTTTGAATCCGGGATGCTCAGCTGAACTTCAAGGAGTTGCCAAACTAGCAAATCACCTCAGCTCGTTGCATAGCTTAATTACATTTATCTGATAAAATGCCACCTTCTTACAGGAGACCCCAAATAACGTGCTTTCCCTGAGATATCCAGAGTCTGATTCATCTGCTTTACTCCTGCCTTATGCTGGCTTAGCACCACTGGCAACAGCAGCAGCGTTACACCGACGTGACGCTGAAATAAATCCATGGAGACACAGACACACCACAAGCACTCCAAAATTAATGTGCTTTTCACTGCTGTTCGTGTACAAACACACAGGGAAGAAAAAAAGAAAAAAAAAAAAAGGAATAAAGAATTTTTCTTCTCTTCCTCGCTTTTCGCAAGTTCCTGGCTATCATTCTGAAATGTAGATATTCCCATCATGCCTCGGTGTTTTTCAGCCCCATGATGCCCTCACTTTTGATTGTATAGATGAAGTTGAAGTGCACAGGGTATTTACTGATCCAGTTATCTTGTTCTGTGACAGGCAGAATCAATCAATCAAGGGGCTAGCTTTATGCTTACGTATTCCAGGCACATCTCCGCACTTCAGGATACGAGATCACAGTGTTATCCAGCCAAATTTGATCAACAAATGCAGTTCCCCTGTGCCACAGCAATCTCAGATGAAGATGTTATTATGTGGAACTGAGCAAAGTGATAAAGACAGTACAGAAAAGGGAGGAAAAGTCCAGCTGGACCTTTCTGACAGCCTTTATATACTACAGCAGCAGCATCCCTTTTTCCAAGGCTAACAAAAATAGAACATTCCCAAGAAGCTGTTGCAAAATGCTTTCTGGCCACCCTGTATCTATTGGTACTTAATGAAAGAAACATTATGCCACACAGTTTGCTAACACATTCTTAAATACTGGACAACAGATTACACCCCTTGCCACTGTATTTATGGAGATATTTATAACACAGAATCACACACTGTATTTTTCATCACTCTGTTGAGAACAAGCTTATCAAAACCTGAAAGCCTAAAAATGTATTTTAAAATCACAGCTGGTTTAAGCAACCTTTAAGTATTTTTATTTTAAATCCCAGCTACAAAAAGATGCAGTTGAATGTGTAAATGTTGAAATCTGTCTCAAGGAGAGTTGACACGATGCTTTTATTTTGCCAACAGCTTTTCACTTTGCTACTGCCCTACAGTTTTTTTTACATTATTTAATCCAAAATACCATCTTTTTGATTCTACCTTTCTTTGCATTTTAAATCTTTAATGGGAGCCTTTGGCAGTCCATGGGCACAATTATTAGATATCTGCAGAGAGAAATTGAAAAATTAATCATACTTTCCATTTTATATTTCAGTACTATACATAAAAATTATCTGGTCCTAAAGCTGCAGTCTGTGGTCTGTCGATATTTTCTCCCCAACACGGTAAATACTATGCAAGAATCCATGTATCTCACATTCAGATCTCTCCAGCTAAACAGTTATATGGAGAATGCCGTGTTCTCTTTTCAAGTGCAAAATTTATTTCAGATCATTTTTCAATTAAAAGGCATCTGCTGCTACTTCTTCTGTTATGGACTGCCTAAAAAAATCACAGTAAAAAGTACCCTAGACTAATCATATTGATGATACTGAAGTTGTTTATTACCCTTTTATGGGCTTGGGTACTTAAATTACAGTTTTTCACAACTGTATGCAAAATGGGTAACATAATCCTTATGCAGTTTATTACAGAAACTGATATATGCATTAATCTGACCTTTGTCTAAATAGACCCTTAACCACAGGGAAAAAAAATCCAAAGGCATCTATCAGCATGTGAGCAGTATCAAAACTGCTAAATCTATTAACTTTGTTTTCCTTTCACTATTATTAAACTGGAAAGCAAAATTCAACTGGAAAATTATGCCATTTGGGTCCCCTTGTCATCATGTAATAAGTATGAGAAATATATGTGGAATAGCCAAATGGCCAATAGACAAAACACCCACTCCAAGTGACGTACTGTTTTCCATACCACTCAGACAAAATCAAAACAACAGAGCTGTTGCAAACAAAAACAAAATAACATTTCCCATAAGCATTCCAGACAGAGAAAATTTACAGGAAAAGAAAGCTGGGAAAAGACCCAGAGTGATGTGTTTGTACCTCCAGCCATAAAACCCGCTTCTGCTGAGCTGGTAAACAACAGTTTAACATTAAAAACACATAAAGGCTCACCATCGATTAATTGTCAAACTTTGGAGTTAAAGATTTACAGCAGCTGAAGGGCTGCTGCCCTGGCTGGGGGGTTAGATGTTCATCCCTCCTGCCCCCACGTCATGGCAGATTCAGCCAAGGAAAGTGTTTCATTCAGAAAAGAGCAGGATCCAGCATGGGCAAAAGCTCCAGTGCTACAGCAAGGAGAGGAAAGTAAACAATCAGGTTGATTGCTTCAGAGCAGTGTGTTCTGCAGAGACTTAAAAAAAAAAAGAAAATCCAGCTTGTTTTTTTTTTTTTTTTTCCGGAAAGTCCTTCCAACTCTCTGTGCAGCCTGGCGGAATAACAACTTTAAAAAGTGAAGATGTCGCTTTTTTATAGCTGACTCACATTTATATAACTTTGTTAATGCATCTGCTCCCTGGAAGTTACAGTATCTGTGTTCAGCTGCGATACCTGCCCATAAATCGTGGCAGCGCAGCGAGTATCAACAGCTGCATTTTACTATTTCAGCCCGTCAGTTTACACTGTCTCCATCACGGCGAATTCCTGTCAGCTGCACTCTCGCTAACACAATTCCTATGTTTTGCCTGGCAGTAAATGGACGCTCCTGCCCCAGCATCATCTAAACAACTCTGTTAACATTTGCCCCCGAGCGTCTCTCTCTTTGTCCAGTCCCTGTCTTCTAACAGATGTCATCCAAGTCTAATCAAGCATAAAATGGTCATAAATATTTCTTTCTGGTAGATTTCACATTCGCATTTCATGCAGGGACATGATATTTTTCTGCTACCTCCAGGGAGTACCTAATGCAAAAACCAGTTACTTACATTCAAGGCTCATGTTCCTTTAGTAAAATGCAGCACATGTTCTCAGTTCAAAGACATAAAAAGGCGCAAGACTTTATCTTCTTTTGTTTAACTGCACCTTTTATTTTTTTTTTTTTTAATACCGTGTGCCACAGCCTCCATCTAGGTATGACACTGTCCTTTGCTTAACAGGCAAAAGCACAACACTGAATTCTGACCCTACTCCTCTCAAGCACAAACATTTCTGAATTTCATACTCCCATACCTTAATTGTTGCACAAAATATAGATCATTTAATTCCTCGGCTATTTCATTTACCAACCTATTTAAAGAATTCACAAGATTAGAAAGGCATCTCTATTTTGGTTCCCTTATGCAAAATTTTGCAACCCACGTCATCTTATTTCATTAAAAACAGTTAAATGACTCTAGGATACAAATTTAAGGTTCATGCCTGTTTAACAGCTGATAATCACGAGATGCAAGCAATTTCCACTGCTTAAACTTTGAAACTATTCAAGATAGTTAATTCTTCCTAATGTTAAAATCATCAGAAAAATTATATTTACCCTTGGTTAAACCTAGTAAATAATATGTCAGACTGGAAAACAAAACTAACCTCGGATTATTCACAAAGCCCTATG
This sequence comes from Pyrocephalus nanus, assembly GCA_038380795.1. Lineage (NCBI taxonomy): Eukaryota > Metazoa > Chordata > Aves > Passeriformes > Tyrannidae > Pyrocephalus > Pyrocephalus nanus. The sequence goes on from CM076271.1 coordinate 17,335,204, forward strand.
TCCTATTATTTTTTCCCCTTTATGTTTGTCACAGCAGAAATATGCCATGGCTATTTAAAGAGAACCACACAACACTTAAGGATATAGATCACAACAGTGAGGCTGTTTTTCCTCCTCCTTCTCCACTGAGCCTAATATTTGATTACTGTTAGTCAAATCAAGCTTTCAGGCAAATAATCTCCATTTTTTAAGTTAATGAGATGTGGTCATGTCGACAACAGCTTGCAGAAACTTTTAATTCCAATTCCTGCAGGCTGTGCTGGCCTCTTTTACAGCAACCACGGTATGAATGAGTCAAATTTGCCAAAATGGCTTATGTAGACAAGTGCACACTTTAAAGAGGCACTAATTAAAAATACCCACTGGTATCATAATTTAAATACCATGAAAATAAACTGTAAAAGTAGCTCAGCTACAATCTTATGACTTTCCTTAGAGCTCGTTTACTTTAACTAGATGATGTTTTATTGCAGATGTATTCCTAGCTAAAAACAATTTTACGTCTTGGAGGAATTCAAGATTTTGATATAATTAAACAATTTATGTTAATATTTGTTTCACATAAGCTATTAAGCAAGCCCCCCAGAACAAGTGCTAATTGAGAAAGATGCAAAGAAGTAGAGTGCTGAAGTAAGCAGCAAATTTATACTGTTGATTTACTGCTCTATCTGCAACTTCCCCCCTCATTACAGCCCTCTTTCTCCCTCTCACTCTGCTATAAGGCTCCCAGCTGTACTGAATCCCATTAGAACACTTTCCTTGGATGCTATTATCCACTGCTTTCCTCAAAAAAGGAAGAAGAGGAAAAGGGAGAAGGAGAGGTGGAGCTTGGTATTATTCTCTATGCACTTCCCTGGCCACAACTTCTCCAAAATCCCTCCTACCTTTCTGTTTTTTTGGCAAGGAATGTGAGAGGCACAGCTGTAGCGTAACAAAAGGAGACGCGAGACCAAAAATAAAATAAAAAAAAGTTGGTGCTGAGAGGGTTAAACCTATTTAAGGGGTTAAATATGCAATTACCGCTGACTAAAACCAGAGAGACATATAGATAAATAGAAGAAATGAAGTCCCCAGGTTCCATTCAGAAGCCTTCATCACATTACTACCAGACAGAAAACTCTTTAAGTACCATTTTCAGATGTTAAATCATTGTTCGTGCAGCACATATTCTCACTATTCCTGGGGGAACAATATCTGAAGACAGCGTGCTAACAAATGCAATCCAGTAAACAGGCATTTTTCCTCTTGTTGTTAGTACCTTTGTGTTCCAGCTCCCAGCTCTGTCATCCATGCCTTCTCTCTGCTTTGAAGTTAAAGTACTGAATGAGCGTTGTCATCTATTATCCAGAGTGTGCATGTAGATTATAAATAAGAAATAAAAGTGACTTTCAGTACACTGCTTTTGCATTAGCAAGTTGCCTTCTCTGTTACCTCCTCTGTCCTTCATACTTTGCTACCAACATTATATTAAAAATATGACTTTAAGTGTTTCTTATAGAATGCTATAAAATACGTACACAGCAGAGACAGAAGTTTTATTGAAACAAACAAGTCCAGCAGTTTAACCAGGTTCATGAGTTCAGCTTCAACAGACTGTTTAACCCTTATCTGAAGATGTCCTTCAGGGCCCCGGCACATTAATTGCATCCCTGGCTTCTTTTGCATGCACACTACTGAACACAGAGCTATTAATTACACTGGAGTTTATTTACAGAAAGAGCCTTTTCCACTATCGATCCATTATTTATTAATATTTTCTGGCGTAACGATCTCATCACGTTTTTCTTTTTAAAGCCCTGAATAAACACTTTGCACACAAGTAACAGTGCTGACCTATTTCAACTGCATCTGCTTGTACCTGGTCAGAAAACTCATCTCCATGAACATCTCATATGTTAGAGACTTTGAAACATTTCTCCCGTTGCTCACCTGAAGGAAGAGGTGAGCACAGCCTGCACTTTAAGTGATCAATCCCTTTAATCTTCAGGTAATCATATCATGGGATCCTGGAACAGTTTGGGTGGCAAGGCACCCTAAAGATCATTTAGTTCCAAGCCTCCTACAGGGACACCTTCCACTTCCCTCTGCCTTCAGATGGCTTCACCAAGCACCACTTCAGGCATCCTAATCCACACATGCTGCCTAAGTTGTGGCAGTTTAGGAAGACAAGGAGAAAGGTGTTTGAAGCCCTGAGGGGTAGTGGGCATCTGGAGAAGGTGGGGACCAAAGATGTGTGTAAAGATCTTTATCCTGGCCCTGCTCCAGTGGGGAATCCCCTGGGCCACCTCCAGGCAGGGGCACAATTGATGCAGGTATCACACACCAGCTGCCCAGATGTGCCTCTGCAAAAAACCAAACAGGTTCTGGGGAAGCCCAAGAAGAGCCAAAACTGGCTGAGCCCAAAGCCAGCACTGCACAACAAGGTGGAACCACAGAATCATTTAGGTTAGAAAAGACCTCTAGGATCACCAAGTCCAGCTCTTAACCCAGCACTGCCAAGTCACAAAGGCCAGCTTTGGGAAGAGTAAGAACAAGCCTGGGAACAGTACACTTCTAAATAAATAATAAACCTTTTACACTTAATAAATTCCTCATTATTCAGCGGAACATCCATCTTAGAGGACCAAAAGCATACTCATGCACCTAGCTTCCCTTCAGCTCCACATTCAGCTCAAAGCCTTGGCAGACTTGCACAATATTTATGTTGTTCAAGATGATGGGAGCACAGAGACCTGAGGACCAAAGCTCCTCTGGAGAAGGAGTGGAAAAGGCCAGATGGGATACACCATGCAGGGACTGGCAGTGCCCTGGCTGCCACCTGCAAAACTATGTGATCAACAAGATTTCCTGAAAGTAGAATCCCTCAGTGTAGCTCCTCTGCAGATGGCAGCAGCTTCAGGGGGCAGAAGGGAAACCCCTTGGTTCTTCTGGCTGGGCAGCAAAATTTGCAGTACATCTGTGGCTGAGTATGGGCTGCTCAGGTAAGGAATCTGCAGGGCAGGCACACGGGAGCTCTCCTTCCCTTCATCCCTCCAGGTGTCCTGGATCTTTCTTCCTTTCATCCTTTTGGATAAACAATAATGATATAAGGAGGTTCAAGCACAGTCCAGTGTTTTTCACTCAGACATATGGGAGCCAGTCCTTTCAAAAATGCTTTCAGTGAAAGGTTCAAGTGCCTGTAAAGACCGGGGCGAACCAGTATTGATTTCCAAGGCTGTCACCTACTGCCTGTCCATAACATCACCAAGAAAAAAAATCAGATGGAGAAAAACAGAAGAAGATGCACATATCCCTTCCTTCCCTCCACCAGGATAAGATGAAAATGTGATTGTGCCGAACAGTCTTTCATTAGCAGATAGCACATCTGCAGGCAGCTCAAACAGGCTGCAGAGCCCCATCCTCCGTTCCCTTAGGTAAGGCAGCAGTGGATGGTGCAATGTCTGGATGCATATGGAGTAGCAGCATTCCCATGTCAGTGTGAAGAGCAAGTTGCTGATCCCTCCATCAGTGCCAGCCCAGGCACAGGAGCTCCCTCCAGCCCTGGGAAAGCACCAAGTGTGAGATCTGACCTTGTCTTAACCCTGGAGAAAGGGGCAGCCCTTGTGTCCTTGGCATTCACTGCTGGATGCCTGTTGAACATATGAGAACATGAAGGGGTACTTTTTCTCTGCTAGGGGCCAGTTTTCCATCCAGCTCCTGTCCACAGGACTGAACAAACTGAGCCCCAGCCTGGCTCCCTTACTCAGCAAGTTCATGTCTCGCCCAAGATGACGAACAGGTAAATACTCCCAGGTTTCACGAGTTCATTTAACAAGAACTGTATCTCCCCAGCACAGGGGGATCAGCTCCTAAAGACAAGATGAGAGGAGGTGAAAAGCTGGTCTTAGGAAACATGAGATCAGGTACGAAAGGGATTCTTTGCTGTCAAAGCATAATATGTCAGCTTGTGATAAACCTGAATTGCTTCATATACCAAGGATCACTAGACATTAGCTGCTTTTTATATGGCAATATGGTGCAGAGGTTTCAGAGAGAATATTGTTTTATGTTGATCATGATAAAACTCTCTGTAGCTTTGATAAAGCCTGCATACAGGCTTTTCATTCAAACTAATGAGTGATACTGGCTGCTGGATGCCGAGGCACGCTCTTGATGCTTTCCAGTGGTTCAACTCGTAACTAGGAATCAATTCAGCCCGGATAAGCAAGAGTATTACTCATCTAAAGGATTCTGAACGATGATCCCGTTCCCTGTGTGTTCCCTAGGTACATCTGAAAAGGTATGGTGACAAAGGGAGCACCACATGTTGGCAAAGTACATCTCTTAGCAGAGGGATCTCCTGGGTTCAGCCTGCTCTGAGCGAACAGTTGGCTCACACTGTAATCAGCCATCAAACAGCTCAGGCCCTATGGGCGATTCACTTAGCACAGGCCTTTTGCTGCTCTGTTTTCCAACATCTGTTTCAATGCCTGTCATCTCCCTGCTTTCAACAAATGTACTGCAGATGTCTTGTCTTGCGGACGACAGAGACTTGGCAAAGACAGGAACAGAGGCCTCCAAATGACAGAGGTGCAGCTAAGGCAGTTATTGGGGGGTTCTGGATGGACTCTGTGCACTAAACACAAAATGAGATTTTACACTCAAACCCCCACCCCATGTCCCCCTTTGAACCTTCTGTTTTCTCCTTCAGATTGGAGAGACCGATGAAGGACAGGGATCAGGACACAGACTGAGGTGCAGCCTACTCAGAAACATGTGGCCTGAGTCTTCTCAAAAGATTTATCATTGACATATGCAATTAAACAGGAAGACACAATCATTTGCTCACCTTTTGTTCCGAGGACAATCTGATACAAGACTGGACACAGAGGGACACAATGTGTGGTAAAGATAATGGCTTCCAAGACAAGACTGTGGCCTGAAAACAGCAAAGAGACTTTCTCGGGCTAAGACTGTGCTTCTGGAAGAACCAATATACGGAATGGGATACAGAGAGAATAGGGACAGGTTACTGTGAGGGGTCTCCAGGCACATCCATCCTACAATGTTCTTATTATGCAAACCCAGTTTGAGCTTCCACTAGGAAAATCAGCTCACTGAGACCTGGAATTCTGCAGTTTTGCAAGGGCTACTTTTGTCCCTGTGAACATATTCTACCTGTAGCTGTTTGAGGTCTGGCTGTGGTGAGTTATGTAGCCAGTAAGATTCCAACAAAATTACTGTTCGTTGGGTGTGTATCATGGGTCACTCTCAGATGGAATCAGACAGCAAATGTGTTTAAGAAATGAATCTTTTTTTAAGAACAACACAGATGAACTAAGAGACAAGTCAGAAAATGGCATTCTTTAAGGATAAATTATAAGATGCTGCAATTCAGCCGGAATATCCAAACTTTCTAAATACAGCAAGGACAACAACTGATTACACAGCACTTCTTAGAGGGGGAAAAGAAAGCCTAAGGATTACAGCGGATCACAAGTTGAATACGAGTCAACAGGGTCATGCTGTTGCAAAAATGCCATGTACTACATTCAGATGCACAAAGAGGAGCACTGCCTGCAAGTTACATGTGAGAAATTCATTGTCTCCATTTGCTCCAGAAAGACTTCAGTTAGAGGATCAAATCACTGGAGCACTGCAATTCAAGATGACTGGAGATGGTCCAGAAGACAGTGACCAGACTGACCACAGGTCTGGAAAACAGGATGGACAAGGACAGAGCTAAGACTGTTTCAGTTCTGAGAAGACAGAAGGCACAGACATGGGAACAGAATTCATGTAGGAAAAAGGGTGCTGTAACAAGAATGGAGACAATCTGCTCTCTGACTGTTACAGACAGAAGAGGGAAGAGGTGGTACCTGAGGGGAGCCTACAAGAAAGCTGGAGAGGGACTTTTTACAAGGGTATGTAGTGATAGAACAAGGGGTAATGGCTTCAAACTGACAGAGGGCAGGTTTAATTTATCAGAAATTCTTCCTGATGAGGGTGGTGAGGCACTGGCACAGGTTGTCCAGAAGCACTTGTGGATTCCCCATCCCTGGAAGTGCTCAAGGCCAGGCTGGATGTGGCTTGGAGCAACCTGGCCTAGTGCAAGGTATCCCTGCCCATGGTAGGGGATTGTAACAAGATAATCTTTAAAATTTCTTCCAACCCAAGCCATTCAATGACTCCATGATTCTAGAACAAGCTTTTTGATAAAGCATTGGGAATAAACTTATCACAGGAGAGTAAAGCACCAGAAGATTTTGCCTGGGCAGGAGTGAAACCTCCCTTGACAGACTAGTGAAATACAGATCAGGCAGACTAAGAAGCATCAAAGACACACTCTACTCCTGCCTTTGCTCTGCATGGAAGGATTGAAACACAAAAAAAAAAAGTCTATTTGTCCAAAAGCCACAGAAAAAAAAAGGTTAAGTCTAAGAGGACCTCACAGCAAACCTGGGGCGGTGGGCTGCCCTGTTCTGAGTGTGGCTGCAGCCCAGCCAGGCCATCAGCCAGCACCAGAGAAGTTACTACTGCAGGCTCTCAGTGACCTTGGAAGGATCCCCAAACGTGAGCACGGCACGCGCTTCCCTGCCCCCAGGGAAAGGCACATATTTTTGCTCGCACTTTATGAATCTTTGACGTACAGTCTCTATGACACAGCCTTGGAAGACCATATCTTTTATTTATTATGCCTAGCAATTGTCCTTGTAACCAATTAGGAAAAAAAAGCAGGTGGTCAACAGAAACTCTGCAAAATAAAACCCCTCAGCAAAGCAAACACCGTACCTTTCAGAGCAAGAAAAAATACTGTAAACAGAGCTAATCACTGCTAAACCCTTATAATCCAGTCCTTGCCCAAGTTAAGAGACTGAAACCAAGAGTAAAACACTTCAAAAAGCATTAATCAGAGGAACTGGTGAATCATTTCTCAAGATAAAGACAGAATCAGAACTATTTTAAACTCCAGACGCTCACTGTGTTGTGGAAAGGGGCTCAAACCCATCCTGGCAGACTGGACTAAGGGGCCAGGGTCCCACACCATCCAATGGGATGGCTGTTCCAGGGACTGGGAGAATGGCTGCCAGCAGTCATGAGGAAGACTTGTGAAAACAGAAAAGAGCCCACTTTTAGCTCCTCTATAAAACAGCTACAGTTACCAGCAATCCCTGTACCTTGTTGAGTATTATATTCAATAATATTAATAGGCTCATATTTACCATATCTTAAAAGCTAACAATCCCATTGCCAGCGCTAATTAAAAAGACAAGAAGCAGAAAAGAAGCAGTGGATTATTTCTTCAATATGGTTTCACACCTAGATTTAATAAAATCTGCTTTAGTGTTATAACCTTACATTTGTTTCAAGAACACTATAAAAGATAAGTCTGCTTTTTGTTGTTTATTGACTTGGAGGGTTTTCTTTCAGATCTGTAATACAGCATTACAGCTATAGGAAGGCAAGGAAGTAAGATTGTTTTCCCTGAACAAAACAAGTGCTTCTGCTACCTGAATACCACATCTGGGAAGAAACCAGCACAGCTATTCAGAGAGGAGAACACTGAATACATGAACAGACACAAAAATGCAGCACTGGGGAGGTTTATCTGTAACAAACCCTCCCTGTGACCTTACAGAAAGCACTTCACCTGCAGCTCCACGTGAATGCCACAGCCAGCTTTTCCAGGGGATGGACCGAATGGCTCCTTCCAGCCAGAGCATCCCTGCCACAAACACGGAGCTCCCACACCTGCACACTCAGCACATCGGACGCCTTCATCCACACCAACCTGCTCGGCATGTGCATGCCAAGTGCAGTACGCATTCCCAGTGGGAATTCTTTACTGCACCACAGCACACAACCTACCAAATAAAAATACTTGCTTGCTTAGTCTGCAACTGAGGGTAAAATAATGACACACAGAGCAGTGCCTTAACCAGCCTCTTCATCAAAAATGTTGCAGGCTTTCCAACAAAATCAAGAAGAGTTGCTTTCCATACACACATCTCCATCCTTCCCTGAGTCTGAAGAAGCGGGTTGGAGGGACCTTAAAGCTCATCTAGTCCAACGCCCTTGCCATGGGAAGGGGCACTTTCCACTAGAAAAGGTTACTCAGAGCCCCATCCAGCCTGGCCTTGAACATTTCCAGGGATGGGGCATCCACAGCTTCTCTGGGAAACCTGTGCCAGGGCCTCACCACCCTCACAGTAAAGAATGTCTTCCTAATATTCACCCTAAACCTACTGTCAAGTTTGAAGCCATCCTCCCTTGTCCTGTTGCTCCAGGCCCTTGCAAAAAGTCTCTCTCCATCTTCTTTGCCAGCTCTCTTCAGGTACTCCGAGGCTGTAATTAGGTCACCCTGAAACTGCCTCTTCTCCAGGCAGAACAATCCCAATTATCTTAACCTTTCCTTGTAGGAGAGGTGCTCCAGCCCAAAGTCAAGATAAACTACAGCCAAAAGCCAGAGCTTTTCCTAGGTGAGCTCATCTTTAGATCAAATTTCTCATTTAAGCAGAGGCCAGAAGAATTCTCCTGCAGACTGCTGAGACTGGACTGTGAGGGTCTGAGTGCTCCACATGCTTTCACATCCACAAGGAAAACTATACCCCATCCCATTCCTAATTTTTCCTGCAAGATGCTGGGCCCCACTACTTCATAACAAGTTCCATTCTCCTTCCCTGTGCCTGCCTGACCTTTCTCCTTCAGTGAATCACTTAATTATGTTGAAACAGAAATACAAAAAGATGATGGCTTAAAAACACAAATGCTCGAGCTTCATCCGTGAGAGAGCAGCCAATCCCTCCGAAGTTGTGGGTCTGCTGCTGATTAAGGATGGCAGAAGGTTCTAGGGAAGATCCACTCTCTGCCCACACAGCCCCTGGAAACAGCTAGGGACCCTACCCCTATTTCAGCACATATCTCACCAATTACTGGAAAAAGGAGTTTAAAAGAATGTCAGACAGTGGTCTTACAACATTTCGCTAGTTGTTGCAGTTCTTTCCTGGCAGTATCGGTGATAATAACAAGGAAAATTTAAGGAAAACTTGATTTGAGCATGTCAACAGCAACCACATTCCTTTGGCTTGTGATCACTCTAACTCAAACAGACAAGATCCACAATTCCCCCCCTTCCTGCACTTAATTTCCAGGTAGAGTTTGTTAAAGCCTGAAATCTCACCTGAACTTTGGAAAGTCTTTCTGGAAAAAAAAAAAGGGGAAAAAAAAAAAACAAAGACCCATACACAAATATTTGGCTAAGCGACCCATAGCAAATTGCGTAATGCCAGTTAAAAGTTGTGTTTTTTAAGTATCAGCCCCAGAAGTTTTATCTGAAATAAAATCCTGATTACTTCAGGTTCTGTGGAGGCAAACTGTGACCTTGCTCTGCATCTCCAAATTTGAAACATTTGTGCTGTGCCCCTTGATAATGATGCCTCTTGCTAGAAAAGAAAAAAATCCTTTCAAAAACTTGCTTGTTTTATTAAATAAGGTAAGAAGGCCCCAAACATGCTTATAAGAATTAGTTCAGCCTTGAAGCTTGATCAAAAGAGGTCACCCAAACTTGGGACTCCAGTGCTCTACCAAGCAAAAACGATCCCTCTCCAGGCATGCAGCCGCGTGCCCAGCGATGTTTCTGTCTGCAACCATCCCAGTCCTCAATCCTGGGGTCATTAAATGAGAATCAGGATTAGGTCAGCACACAGAACACAAGGAATTATATCCATTTCTTGCATCCTTCTCCTTGGTTTGCCTGGGAACACACCGTGAGAGCTTGGGGCAAAGGGGAGAACTGCATTGATGAGTTTTAAAACACGTTGTCAGAGAGATTAAATAGCCCAACTCTCCCCAACCTTCACTTTACCAGAGCTACTTTCAGTAGCCAAGAAGGGAAAGAAAAAAAAAAAAAAAAAAAGAAAAAAGAAAAACCCCTAAAAGAAAAAGAAGAAATGTGATTAAAAATAAATTGAAAAGCCCAACTTGTAATAAAGCTGGCACTTGCCCCAGGCTTCAGGGATGTTTGAGACTATACACTCCACAGACACAATCTACAGATTTTATGGGGGGGGGGGGGGAAGGAGATATTTGCACTATTTAAAACAGGTTGCAAACACAGTTTATGTTTTGGAAATGCAGGGAGCACAGCTACCAAAATACAGAATGCAGCTACGAAACAAGCAACACTGTCCTAAAAAACTGTCATTATATAATATCACTGTTTACACTAAGCCTTCAAAAAATACCTTCTGTTAATTTTTTTTTAATTAATGGGGTGCTATACAGTCAAATAAACTCACGAAGAGTATTCATGATTTCTGCATTTTTACTTCATATCCCAATCTTTATTTACAACATTACTGTCATAAATTACAACAGTACTGTTAATATTCTTCTCACTTGCTGGGATACCCACTGGAGCTCCACGGGAGAAGGAACATAATGCAGGAAACCATGGCATTTGATTCTGCTCTTATTTAAATGTTTTAAAGTCAGAGAAAACTCCACCGAAATCAAGGGCTACAGAAAACCTCTGCAATTCCGCTGCTGGTCCTAAGACGCTGCCAAACAACCTCCCTACATGCAGCGCGTCTCCAAATAAAGTTAAATTACTTCTAAAATATCAGCAATCCATGCAACTTCTTATTAGTGTGAAATTACTTAAGCCTTAATTCAGCAAGGTACTTAAGCACATTCCTAATTTTACAGGCATGAGACATACCAGTGACCTTAATCAGACTAGTCATGCACTTACATTTAGGCACATGCTTAAGCATCTTGCAGTGCTAAAAGCCTCGATGAGGAACAGTTCCACGTGAACTAAAGGCTGCTTTACACCTTCATAGGCACACTACCATTTTAAGTTATATGTGTATATATATATATGCATTTGCTAAAAATAAGTGGTTGCACCACTTATTAGACAACCCTTAAAACATGAAGATCACTGGAGGAGGAACAGCCTCTAATAATTTTAATAACACCAATCACTTGAAATAGACTTTTAATTCATATCTGATGCTTACTGAATGCCTTTCCCAGTGTACACACGTGCTGGGTAACAGCTTTAAAGCATTCCTTTGCGGACTTTCCCTAAACAGCACTCCTGAATGTGTAACTTTATTGCTTATGAGTAAGCATAGGCAAATATAAGGGGAGGGTGCACACCTACGAAAACAGCTGGGAACAAACATACCACTGCTGAATTTTCACAGGAGATGCAAGGCTAAAAAACAACCCAGCAAACATATTTCAGAAGCTACATCTCTTCAAAGAGCCCACAGAAACCTAAACAATTACTGCACGATCTTAATTTACCTGGAGAAGTAAAAGCAGCTAGTGTTAATAAACAAACAAACAAATAAAATAAATACAGAAAGAGGCATCCACAGCCTAGAGAGGACTTCTGGATTTGGATGTGCACATAATCCAGGTGGTTCCATGTCTAATGACCCAGCTTCTGCATGTCCATGCTTGCACCTGCACACAACTGCAGAGCTCTGGGTGCCAATGTCAAGGTCCTCTGAGGACTCGGGTTTATGCAGTTATTTATCAAAGACCTCAGAAGCAAAATAAAACAAAACCAAGACAATGAGAAAACAATAATCTCAGTAAGTGCAACTAAGTAAAAGTTTCCCCTTACCCTTCAACAGTTAGAGAAAATTTAAGGCTTGTTGATGTCAATAAGTAGTTATAACAAAGACATTAGTAATAGTGAGGATAGAGAACGCTGTGTGAATGTTCTCAGCATGGTTCATTGACAAGGGATCTAAAAATTGAATTATTAAGGAAAAAAAATCATTGATTCTAAAATCTAGGCAAGGTAGCCAGCCTATGCTAAAACTTATTTAATTTTTCCAGCACTGCTTCATTCCTAAGCTCTCAGAGCCACAGCTTTTCCATTGAAAAGCAAAAGACATTTTACGCACAATTTTCCCTCTACTAGAAAGAGGTATATTGTGCCCTTCAGTGAACATAAAATTGATATTATCGTCTCTTAGTTTATATCTCACTACTTAACCTTCAGATTAAAAGTTATTGGATTTGAATGACTAAAAAGACATCATGTCACCTTCCGTTCAATGTTGGGAGATGGGAGAACTTGGGGGAAAAGTCTGAATGAGAAAAACACAGAAGTTACCAACAGCATAAAGTTGTTTTTCACATTCTCTGATGAACCAGCACAAGCTCTACAAACGCAGTCATCTTTTCACCATGCTGTAATCTTCAATTATCAGGGCACTACAATACAAAATCAGACACAATCCAGTAGCCTGCATGGAGTTTAATCTATACTTTAAAATGGCTCCTTCAATAGCAACAGCAGTTTAATAATTAGGCTTTATGTCTCTTTGGACAAAATGACTCAACACAGACGCTCCCTCAAAGTCTTAACAAACAATTTTGGTCTAACCCAGTTATGTCAATATGAAACAAAGACTTTATCTTGGATCTAATTTAGCAGTTTTGCTCTACAGAGGTAAGTCCACATCGTGATCAATGGGATTGTAAAACTCCTGATGCGGTTTGTAACCTCTCCTTACACGTTTCAGAAATAAGAAAAAAAACTCACCGATGTAAAAAAAAAAAAAAAAAAAAAAAAAAAAAATTACTTTCATTTACACTGTGATATATTCAGATTTCTTTCTAGTCAAATCTTCTTTTTGATCTGCCCAATTAAAGCAACCTCTCAACAATACACTGAATACCCCATTTCTTGTATATTCCCCTTGTCTTTGAACATGAACACAATCTGAAGAACCCACATTTCCCTCTGGAATTCTCTTCCCTCAATCTAACACTTCACACCTCAACATTTCATGAAACAGCTACTGCTAAAGGGCCCAAGAGTGGCATCTTCACACTGATACCACAAATACCCCAATTTCAGTCACTGACTTGGGAACAAACACCAGAATCTAGTTAAAATTTCTTTTGTCTATCAAACATTCCTTTATATGTGAACAAAACTGTATTTTTCATTTGTATACATTTACTGGAATAGAAGTACCAAACAGGATATAACGCCATCAGTTTTTTTCAAGGAAAACCCCTTTCTTTCCTCACTTTGTGGACACATGGCAAAACTAGTATTTATCTAAATTCTTCAGAAAGCTTGAAGTGACACTTCATAATTACAGTATAGTTCAGCTCGAAGACAAAGTGAAGAAAAGAAACTTCCCCACAATTCTTTATATAAACCTCCTCCTTCTTTCTCCATGTACCAATTGCGTTTGTGTTGCTACTTCAGTTTGTCATAAACACAGTCACCCTGTAACCCTTTTTATCAAGCAATCTATGCACTACCTAAAAGTACACCAGGCTCCATCAGACAAGCTATAGGTTTACATTACCCAAACATTCCAATTCTGCCTGCTCAGCGCAGGTTGTCAATAAATGCAAGCAATTGCAAAACAGCAGTGTGTGTTTTTTTTCCTTAAGAGAACACTGATACGAGCCTGCCAGTTCTGCAAAATAAACCCTCCGCAATCTCTGCAGCTAATCTGTCAACAAATTACTATTAAAGTCATACCTCCTCAAAGTTCAAAAGCATTCTGGATTAGACAAAGATACTGAGTTTTATACTCATGGGGCAGTACTTGAAGTTACGGTATCAAAGTGGATCTTGCTATTGATGTGGAGAGGTTTGTATTTCTGCCACCGCGCAACACAGCACTTGGTGTCTTGCTGCTACATATCAGGATTCAACTTTGTAATCATTCTCTTTGTTCAATTCATAGTCTTGTTTCACTGCTAATAACGTGAAGAACACTTTAATGAACAGTCCTGAGGATAAAAATAAAACGCAATAAATAATATTTATTTTATAAGCTTAAAAAAAAAAAAAGTAAAGAAGAAAAAAGAACTGGCTGAGGCATCAAACCTTGTATTTGAGTAGACGTCAGAAACCACTGAAGCAACTACAGCTGTGATCATGTATATTAAAAGGCAGTTTGTCCCCATGAGTCTTTTATTTTTTACTGCTTGGTAGGCAAGAGTCACCCCATCATTACATACCTTCTGCCCAAGCTTCCCTTGCCCAGCTTGACCTTCTGCTTGTGGATCACTTTGACACTCATTTTGCACCTCCCAGATGTCTCTGATGATGCCTCAGAGCCAAGAGATGTTGCCAGACTGCCTGGTACCCTGTTCCCAGGTTTTTTGACCCATCTCTTGGTTCTGTCTCTGTGGGCAACTTGGGAGGAATCTCCCAAGCACCACTGCCTTATCCCATGCCAAATGCCCGCTCTGATCTCTTTAGGAAGTCCAATGACCCAGGCAACCTTCACTCTGCCTCGAGATTTTATAAGCAGGTTACCAAAACCCTACCTATTCTACCTCATCCTGACAGTCATTCCCATGAGATGCCGACCTCCAGCACCTGTGGAGTCAGCAACAGTGGGAAGGCCACCTCTCCCACTCTCAGCAGGTGCCAAAACACTGAGGGAAAAGGTTTTCCTTCCCTTATAGTTTGGTTCTGGGGGCGACTTCTCCTCTATGTATTTTGCATTTTTACCCAACTCTTTCACAGATGTACTGTCCCTGAAGAGTCACTTGTATTGCTTTGGCTCTCTTACTTCACGATTACAAATATAAACATCAGCTGGAGCTATTTGGCTTTATTACACATAGCAGAACTCATCCCCACGTTTGCTACTCCCAGCTTAACAGTACATTTTACGAGATTGCTAATGCTAAAATAATTGAGCATCACATCACTCTCTGTCTCCTTGCATGGCAGAATCACCCTAACATGACATGGGAAGCGTAAAACTTGTCCTGCAAGTCCTCCCTGCACTTACAATGAGAGTGATCACACCGTACACTTCTCCTGCAAACATATGAACATCTGTGGTGCTCCATATTTTTTCCAGGGTAAAATATTTACAAGTTTGCAAACCCATTAAAACTTCCTAAAAAAAAAAACCTGAACCATTTCTGTTTTCCTCTCTCATACTAACAAAGCTATTAGTCCTTGTAAATGCATAAATTTCACAAAGAATGTGACCTGAAATTCAGCACAGATGCTTTCACAAGCCACTCTATGTCCAGGTTTCACCGTTCTGCCACTCTCATCATGGGAATACACAACTAATCACAGTAGCAAAGCCCAAACTACCCACCAATTTAATTTTTTTTTTTTTCAGACAAAACAAGTGCCAGGTGGCAAAATGAAAAGATTTGAATGAAATGCTCTTAAGAAATAGCTGTTTAATTCAGAACTCATTCATTTGTATTGAAGAAGCGTTTTGTAGAACGCATTCTGTTAAGTGACCTGAGAGCATATGTTGTATACGGAGAAACATCTAAACATTATGCTCCATGTTGTATGTGTATCTGTAAATGCTTGCATTAGCTGTCTGAAAACAACGGGGTTTTCTTCTTTTCAGCGTTTAAAAATATTTTCCAAACACCAAGACTGATATTTTTATGCTAGCTCTGATTACCCTTTTATTGTTATCAGGTTTGGGGTTGTAGGTTGTTTTTTATTTCTAATACCTGTTTTAAACTTTGCCATCAACTGGCTTCATAAAAGATAAACTCCATGGAGAAGTTAGTCATCACAATCAATTAACAGCAGAATTCAAACACAGAACATAAAGGCCTTTTAAGAACTTGGAGAAAAGCAAGATCCCCAACCACATTTACTGTACTGGCAGAGGATAAATAAACTCCCAAGCTAAAATCTGAGCTGCATGAGAGCAATCCCAAGCCTGGCAATCCCATCCCCAGCCACAGCTCTGCTCTCACTGGGCTGGCTGGGCACGGTTTGGGGAGGGCTGGAGGAATGAATGGGTGCCACTCCTTAACTGACCAAATGGGCGGCTGTTGAATGACACAACCCATTACACACGAGATGACCACATTCTCTGAGGCAGCAGGAGCCCTCTGGATGGCTACAGAGGAGCCCTGGCACAGGGTTAGTAACTGGTGGTAGGAGCAGAGGTCTGAGCCATTCTGGTCCACAGTGTGCACATGTCTGCACGATCCCCCCTCCCCGCTTCTCTCTGCACAAGGCAGCACTGGAAAATTCCATAGTGCTCCTATGGAAAACGCAGCGTAATTAACTCATTTTGATATGAAGCCTTTTTAAGACAAGACCTTTGTGTTGAACACATTTTACTGTTCCACTCCTCTTATACTGTCCTATATTAATCAAAGCTGTAACCCCTGTTGTCTTTGCACTACGAATCAGAATGTGCCCCTGGCAAAGAATGAGGGAAAAGTCAACAGGAATTAAGTTTCAGTGCAACTGTTTACTCAACTGTGGCCTGCAGTTATTGAAATTTTATCCGTGGTTTTGTGTGACTACTGCAGTAATGAATTCAGCATGGCTGTGATTTTCTCACTGATGGTATTCTCACTTCAAGTAAAAACCTGTAGGATGAAAATGATTGAAACAACCAAAGTCTGTGCATTTAGTATCATCCATTTTTCTGACTTGTTTAATTATGGCAGCTTTCTGTCTTAGGTTGGCAAATGGGGTGCCACGCTCTTCCCCAAGCCTTCCTTCTGCTTTGTTTTGAGCACAGGTTTTTTTCTTCTCCACAACAACCTGCTAAAAAGATCACTGTACACTTAGGGGAGTCTTAACCAGCTGCCAATTGCTTATTTAAAAGGTTTAAGAATCCTTATTGCATTAGAGAAACTGAGGGTTAGGCGTGAGTGTATTCACCATGGCTCTGCTGCAGTCTTTGTTCCCAAACACATTAATGATACATGCCCGGCACTTTGGTGTAAAATTTCCTCGGAGGGCTTCAGAATTTTATCAGGGAAAAGAAAAAGCCAAAACATATTATGCAGCTAATTTACACTTGTGAACTTGGTCACTTCCCAGAAAATACACTAATTAAAATACGAAGGCAAAACGCACAATTTGGTTGTGATTCTTCTGAGTTGGGGAGCACTAACATGGGATGTATTTATTTATTTACTCTGACATTCTGCACAGCAGATACCTCCATGGCCTTTCTCACTAATAGAAAACATTCTGTTGATAGAGGTTGCTAGGTTATATTAAAATCTGTTGCAAAAACAAAACCTAACGTTAGTGCATTTTCCACCCAGCGACATATTTTGGAAACCAGTTATTTGTATACAGCAGTTCACCCAATCACTGCCACCAGACTCAGCACATTCAGGCAATGGAAGCAGGCCCTGATCTTTGGGTGTTTCCAGGGAAAGATTAAAAAGGAGCCCCGGAAGAGAAGTCCAACCTTTCCCTTTACATTAAGAACCGCAACCCCCTCCGGACGAAAAAACGCGCAGAATGTCACGGGCCAAGTCCTGAAAGCATCGTCTGCCTGGCAAAGGTTTGGGAGTGGGGGTTAAATGCTGCATGCTTTTTCTGTAGGTAGGAAACTTGCAATGCATCTTACAGTACCTGCTGCTGCTGAAGATGTGCTATATCTGCAGCCCCAATTTCAACGGAAGGTGTCTCGCCGTTTGATCTCACTTCCCGCAGGCTGCACTCTAGTAAATGGTTGCCACCGCTCGCTCCATTCTGAATGGCTGAACCGTTACTTTTTGTCTCAGTCCCAGATTCTTGCATCATGACTCAAAAACCTGAAATAATTTGGGGGGAAGGAGGGGGGAGAAGGAAAAAAAAAAAAAGCAGCTGTTAAAACAGTTGCTGTATATAAGGAGACACGCCCTGTTTTAAATCCTGCCAAAACTGTAAACATATGTCATTTTCCTTCATACGATTTATCTTTCATTAATGGTTCGTGCTACTAGTTTATGTTTATTTATCCGCTGGTACAGCTATAATTTTAGTAAGTTAGTTCTCTTCTAAATATAGTATTATTTGCTCAACATCTTTTTTCCCTTAGAGAAAAAAAAATATTTTTGAACGAACACACAGAATCCATAATTAAATTTCTCTAGTTACATCTGGATGCTTTCCTTTGAAACGGATGAGTCACTCTTGGAAACCTATGATGGACAATATCAAAAACGTGATATACACTGTGTAGGGGCACGGAGGTGAAGCAGAGCACTCACTATTTCGTTTTCCTTTTTTTTTTTTTTTTTTTTTTGCACCTTTTATTACTCTGAAGCAATTCAGGCTGAGTCTGGGATGTGCTGGACATCATCAGTTTTCATTTGGGGAAAACTGCTACAACTGCTCACAGAATTAGTCTTGCTGGCCGAATTTTTTTGCTATGGATTTGGTCTGAATTTGGATGCTCTGTGGCATTACAGAGAAGAGCCTCCTGTGTTATCTGGCTAAACATAATCTTAGCAGTGACGGTGCATCACAGCCAGCCCTCTCCACTGACTCTTGGTGATGCCTGTCCCTGGGTGCTTTACACTCTGGGCTCATCAACAGTCAGTGAGTCACAAGCCCCACAGCAAGGACGGGGACAAGCCCCCACTTCCTTACCCCAGAACTCCTGGGATTCACACATTTTCAGGAACTAACATCAGCATTTGTGCACAAGACCCCCCAGATAAAGCATGTATGCAAACTGCTACCTTGGAGATGTTACGATGAGTTTTTTATAAGTATTTCCACCTGCAAAGTGACACATTCCAGGGTTTACACGCCACTAACCTGTCCAGCTTCCACCAGCACATCCCTCCCTCCCTTTGTGCTCCTCCTCTCACCCTCACCCAGGTGACACAGGGTATGAAAAGCCACGCTGAGTGTCCCAAGCACTCTTCCTACTCCACACTAACTCATCATGTGCACACGTGAGGCAAATGTCTCTGTGCAGGATAGTTTACCTTAAAGTAAGGTGCTTTATACTCAAGGAAGAACCTGTCTGAATTCAGTAACTACCCCAAATCAAAAAAAAAAGAAGGAAGATCCCTTCCCTTCCAATATGTAAGGGAAAACACCAATCAGAAAGGGCAAGAGAAGGCAGTGGGTTAGCACTCCTTGCCCAGCCATATTCGAGGAGGACAAACCACTCATTAACCAGACCCTGCTCCAATCATGACGGGATATTTTCACCCCGACGGCTGCCCAAGCACATGGGCAGGAGCAGGACAGATCAGACATTCTGATTACATTTAAATAAATTTCAGCTGGTCCACGGAAACTTTTTTCAATCTGTTTCGCTAAATCTTCAAATTATGCCAGGGGACAAAAGGGCTCAGGGGCTCATTATAAAGCTTCTGTCAACTCCCCTGTAAAAGCCCCAGAGATCTAAACAAACCTACAGCTTTCCCAACACCACTAGGAAATGCTTTTGGGTTTTAACATGATCCTGCTCCAACACAGATTGAACATGGTGTGTTTTTCATTTTCAGCTCTGTAAGAAAAGCCCACAAGCATGGTAAGGTCTAAATAAGTGTTTACATCTAACAGGCAAGGCTGGATTATACACCATACACCAGGCAGCCACTGCATGGCACAGGTTGCTTCTGAAGAAGAGAGAGGAGTGAGAGTCTCCAGACAGCTCTCAAGTCACTCAAGGGTATACCATGCAATTTTTATTTGCTACACTACTAAAAAGGACATACCTCTTTTAACCAGAGATAAATCAAGAAGAAAGAACTGATGTAATAATTTTCAGTTTCCACCCAAATTTGAGGTCAAGTCTCAACTAGAGAAAATGGAGCATTATGTTAATTTATCTCAGCAGGCAGATGAGGAGAAGGATGACCACCAGGAAAGACTGGTTAGCAGGTTAAACCCAGAGACTCATGTCTTTGACTGTCTTGATGCACCACAGTAATGGTAGGTGCATGTGCCCACCTCATAGACCAAAGCCAATGGAGGAAGGACACGCTAAAGAACTGGTGGAAGATGCCTCCAGCAGACCCTGTGGCAGAAAGAGATGCTAAAACCAATGTTCCAGAAGAGTAAAGAAGCACATCTCATTTTCTAACGCTTCTGATGCAACAAACTGGAAGGAAGAACGTGGGTAAACTACCAGGAGAGTCAGAGAAAGCACCTGCAAGGCTCCGAGGTGCTTCTGACAGCAGCAAGAAGAATGTGCACCACTGAGGAGCAGATCCATCACTGCCTGATCACAATTTGTTGGCTTGCCCTTCTGAGCAAAATATCTCCAGGACACAGAAAATAATTCACAACCAAACTCGTCAAGAAATTATTTACTGTCTCTAGAACTGCAGAAATGCTCCTGAAAAGAAAGAAAACCAGTAGAAATTGCTACCATTTTTCCTACCAATAGGATTAAGAAGAAGATGGATTATTTATTGTATTTGGTCACAAAAAGATCACAGTTCCTGAAAACCTTTTCCATGACAAATTTCATGCCCTATTTTAGCAGCTGCACAGGGCTGGCCCCGGCCCCTCCACTGGTTGTGACCACCCTACAGAGCAGCAGCTACCAAAGAAATAAGGCTGGAAACTGAGTTTGCCAAGAGACCATGTTTGAACTTGCAAAACATTATTCTACAAGCAGAAGTGAACATCTCTGAGCAAATTTTGCCTTAAAAACACCCATTTACAAGTGGTCAACTTCCATATAACTTCAGCTGGGTGCATGTACAAAAACACAAGCCCTTTGCTAAAATACCTCTGAGAGAAAACAGAAATTTCAAGGGGAAAAAGATAAAACTGTTTATTCCTTCACTGCAGTCAAATGTGAGTTGACATAAATAATCACAGTTTGGTTTGATCATTAAGTGTCATGCCATGAAAATCAACCTGCGAGAACTTTCTGCAAGAATGATTATTATTTGTCTTTTTGAGCACACCTAAATGAGCTGAGGTGATCGTACACCGAGGATGGCTCAGATAATTGTCTCTTCCCAGCACAGCAGAGACGGCCTTACAGGAGCCTATTACTGAAGTTTCTCATTCAAAATCGTGAAAGAAAAAAGCAAAGCAAGGTTGACTTGATGCAACATGATTGTTCTGCGGGAACTGAACTGAAGCTCCAGGTCTGGTATCACAGACTGTGATTCTGCTCTAAATACAACCCCAAATAACCAAAATAGTGCTGGAGAAGCTGTTATGCATAACCATTTATTATAGGAAATACAGTACTCTACAAATGCTTCCATGACAGGCAGGAGACCATGTTCTGACTGAAGAAATTTAATGTCAAAAGAGCACGTCCATCTCACGTGTTGTAGTAGGCAGAATAATCCTCCTATCAATTCTGCAAAGGAAAATATAATTTTAAAGCTTAAAATATGTGGGTTCTTACCAGTGTTAAGTATCTTTTTCCTTTCTCTCTCCCTCTCTAAATTCTATGGTATTTCATGTTATGAAGGATACAGAAAGACTCTGAATTATTAAAAAAGACATAAGATGTTTTTACCACATGAAGGGACCAAAGCTAAGCTGCAGCATGAACAACAGCTTGTAAAACTTCATCCTGAAATCAAGGAGCACATAATAAAAGAACTGGTCTGATGTGACTTACTGTCAGCTTGGTTTAAAAATTTCCAAACAGTGGTCAGTTTCTCGAGATTCCCAATTAAACCTGCACAAAACCTTTTCCAGCTTTGAGGTACAGTCAAACACAAAGTCAAAGCCCTACAGCTGGGCCCACCTCCTTGGTGAATATGTTACATTCAAGGTAATGGAGTAAAATTTCAGAGGAGAGGAACCAAAGAATGGTCCTCCTCTGTCAACAAGAGGACAACACCTAATCATCTTCCACATGACTTGGACAGAAGCAGGGGACACCTAATTTCTTAAGGGCGTGGTCAAAATTGAGAAAACATAGGTCAGATGTTAACTTTGTCTGAATCAAAATTATCTGAGTACTCCAGTGCTGATGCGTTTAGGAGAAAAAACAGAACCTAAAGAAATCCTAATTTTGATAAGGTTCTGTGCTAATCCATTAAGTCCAAGTCCATAAAGTCCACAACACTGCAAAGACCAGATGCTGCAGATACACATCTCAGCTCCACTGGACTATTAAGATGAGCAAGGTTAAGCATGGAGATCAGTAGGCAGGAGGTGGGCGCTGAAGTGTGCCATTTCTGCAATTCTTCTACCAGTATAGTTTCTAAAGACTAAGCAGCATTGTTTAATGTCAGCATGAGGGAGGATTTACTGACTGAAGCACCTGTCAGAATGAGGACCCACTGCAAGTCTGAAAGACTAAGGGACTGATACTCAGATGTCTTTAGATGCCTCACCATACACGGAGGCATCTGGTGAGACAATTTTAAGACTCCTGAATAAGCATCAATCTATATCCTTAAGCATCTCATCACCTTTAAAACACTGTCCCCAGGGTCTTCTGGGCCTTAACATCTCTGTTTTAATATGCTTCCAGACTCAACCTACTATGGATTCACAGTGTAGCCGGCGTGTTTCAAAGTTTCTTCCGAGGCTGATGATTGTATTTCAGCTCTTAGTATTTGGAGGTGTTTACAAATATATATATATATACACACATAAAGATCATTCAGCATTTCTGTCCCCTGGGACCAGTGCTAGAGCAAAAATGTTGTCATAAAACAACACTTCTTTGCCACATTTGTGAAAGATTTTAAGCTAACAAAAAGTTCAGTCTTTATTCCAGGGCAGTTAATTAAGGTTGACCAAGTCAGGCAGAAGTAAATTAACTTGGCTGATCAATTATTTATATGAAGCAGAATAAATGCCCTTAAAGAACTTGGCCCAGCCATGAAAGGACATGTAAATTAAACACAACATAGATTTATAAAATGTATTTCTACATTTATAGGCAGAAGACCTAATGGTAAAACCAGTTTTAAGTGAGCAATCAAATGACAAAATCTAGCCTGAAATTCTCAGGCAGGCATAGCATCCATACGTGCATGGTCTATAATTAAATGTTTTACCTATTTGTTACAAGCAGTTCCCCAAAACAGGCTCAGGACTAACTTCAGAGCACTTCTCTGCGCAATTAAAAAAAAAAAACAAAACACAAACAAACAAACAAACAGCAAAAAAACACCCCCAAAAATAAAACACCAAACAAGCAATGTTTGGAAGCATTCCACGGCAACACAAGGCTGCAAAGACATGATTTTACCTCTTGAAAATGCGCTCCGGGGTGTGACCAGCGAGGCAACACAGAGCACAAGCAAAGCTGCTGCTTGCCCCCAGCACAGGGACAAAGGTACTGCAGGACCAGCCTGGCACTCCCACCACTGCTTGGGATCAGCAACAAGGACCACAGCCTTTGCCAGGAGACCCCTGCCCAGCTCACAGGTGGTCTCTTTTAGTCCCGGTATCTTTGGAGCAAGTGCCCTGCCAGGGAAAGCCCCTCAGGCTCCGCATCCCGCCACCACTCCTGAATTTTTCCAGGAACATGTTTTGATGTCCCCCAGGCGATGCTGAAACACCCATCTCCTCCAGCTGACACCCCGTGCCTAGGTCGGCGAGGCAGCCAGCAGCACCATCCTGCCATCCATGAGTTCAGTAAAACAAAAAGGATTCACTGGTGGAAATTAAAAGCCTTGTGTAAGGTAAGGCTTTGATGTGCCATGGGGGAAGGCGTACAGATGTTCAGCTGCTCATTTACTAAATTACACCATGTCACAATTAACTGTGAATCAGCCAGCTTCACACGAGCAGCTCAAGGGCTGCCACCATGCTAAGTGCAGAAATAACGCCGGGGAGGGGAGTCCAAACTAGCCAGGTGGACCAGATGACTTCTCCCTGCCGGTGTTTGTGGTTAGCACGACTATTAGAAAGAGCCATCCCAACATATGGCACGATTTAAGTAAATCAGATCATGCTGAACTCACCAGCCTTTCTCAACTTACAAACCCCTCAGCTCTCGTCATTGCAGATGGGTGAACACCCGTCATGCTTTTAGAGTTTTCAGTAGCCGTCATTTATCCTGCTGACAGGGTGTATTTTAGGTATAATTATGTACTAACTAACTATAGATCAACTGTCAGTACATTAGGGTACTTTTTGGATAAAACTTCATGCTTACCCCTTTGAAGGCCACTCGCCTACACACTACTGGTGGTTGCTGAATTGTGCACGAGTAGGAGAAAGGAGAAGGGGATTCAAAGTGCAATTAAGGATCATATTTAAGAATCAACCAAAATAGTAAGGAACAGAGCGAATCAGGCTCAGCTGTCCTGAAAAGCGATGCTGAGTCACGTCTGACAGCGGCGTTTGGAGGAGGAGAGGCAAACCTGGAGCAAGGCAAGGGAGGAACACGCACGGGATGTGCGGAAAGAGGAAACAAAGAGACAGCGACGAGGTGAAATCCTTTGATATTTCCTCAGCTTAAAGAGGTAATTCAATGCATTAAAATGGATCCTTGAAATTTCAAAGGATGAAACTCGCACAACAAAGATTGTCGAGAGTGCTATTTTCTAGGATTAGAACAAAAACGTATTGGGATTTGCTATATGATCTTACGTTGCCGAGCACGACTGTACACTTGCTGTTATGCAAGCACCACCTTCCAATAGAGAATTTTCATAATTATAACAGAAAGGCGTAAATTTTCTAATGCATGGCAGTTCAAAAAGTAATCAAGAGAATGAGCCTGAGGGCTATTTTAATGTATGCAAAGCTAGTGACCCACAGTAAATGGGAGGTAGGCTTCAATGAATGCAAAGTAATGCACACATACTAAAGACCTGGTCTGATGAGGGACGGCTAAAATTAACACCCAATTAATTTCCGAATTGACAAACAAATGAAACCCATAAATCTACTTTCTCATTAATTTTCTTGTGGTATAATTTAAAGCAGTAATATGAGGGCAAAACCTGAGCATTATCCATCATAAATATCAAAAAAGATAGCACTGTAACACCATAAATTATGCATATTACCTGTTGTTAAAAATGATTAATGTATTATCAACTTTATCGTGCACTGTATATGTCTAGACTTATCTAAAATCTGAAATTTCATTTAGTGCTAAGGAAATAAAGGGTCCAGAGGAAACAGGATTACCCAAAGTGCATCCTTGGCTCTGCCTCCTGACACAGGCACAGCCCTGACACTCTCACCTCGGCTGGATTCGTCCCAGGCCGTGGGTCATTGGAGGTTGAGCACACTGCAGAAGTGATGGGCTGAGCCTCCCTGGGGAAAGGAAACAAATTACACTGTTCTTGGAGCATCCCTGAGGGCTGATCCACAGCCTTGGCACCCCGTTTACACAGGGCTACCTGCCCTCCCAGTGCAGGGGGAGAGCTACTTGATGATGCAGAGGGAGGTAAGAAATGGACAAGGAGGATAAAAGTGTGAGGCTGTAACTAAATTTAGTGAGTGATGAGCCAGTGCTTTCCCAGAGTGCTTGAGCACATCACTTTGGCCAATGGGAGAAGGACAAGAGTTGCCTTCCCTCCTCCCTGTGGGTCATGATGGTGACCAGCCTGGTTTATTAGCAGGGTTTAAGTCCACTTGCCACTCCCAAGTCCCCTGAACAGCAGCTTCACCCATTCCTGTCTAGATGCAGGCTGCTACAACTTTATTTAACTATATACAATGGCACGACGTTTTTCACTGTTGGTGAGCGTGGCTCACACTGCCCTGGGTTCCTTCTTTCCAGCACCAGCGTGTACTGCCAAGGCCACAGCAACCTGAAATCATTTGGAGGCATCTCAGGGAAAGGCTGACTGATGATCTGCAGGAGCTGAAATTTAAGACAGCTGTGGTGAGGAGAAGGGAAGGAGAATCAGGAGCCTAATCCCACTTGTGCCACACTGACTTATTGTGAAATCATGGTCAAACAACTTAAACATCTCAGAGCACCCTTCAGTGCAGTTACCCCTATGGAAATCTCCTCTGCTGAGCGTGTTGCTGACCACAAACAGTAACAACAGAGATCAAGCAAATCCAAGAAGAATTAATTGAAACAGACATTAAAAGGCTGCCATATGCTCAACTCAAAAGAGACAAAGTTGGTCCCTATGAAAAACTAGAGCACAAAAACATACCAAGCTGTGAAGACAACAGGTCTCGCTCCTTTCCACGAGGTAAGACCCAAAGCATCAGACAGACAACAGACAACTCAACTTTACCCACACCGCATCTTTGCATTCTGCCTTAATTTTACACATGCACACGAGTAACTTCCAGTCTCACCTTGGATAAACAAACCCCCTTTGCAAAGCCAGCTCTATCTCAATCTATGCCTCTCAGTTTGACAGCTATTAAATCCATATTCAGCATGAACCTCATGCCATAGCTGCATAAAAGCTCCAGAGCTGGGCCACTTCCAAGCGACTGGCAAATATGATGTAATCATTTACATACCATCATCGGCAGAGTGAGGTTCCTTCCTCTCTCTCGGGGAGAGCTGTCTTTCAGCCATGAGCTTGACAGAAATCATCCTAACCATCACTGGGATCATCGTTTATTTGGAAGGAAAGGAATGGCGAGCAGCAGAAAAAAAAAAAAACAACCCCCAAACCTAACCAGAAGCCGTAATTCATTGTGCCATATGACCCTGCGACTGCTACTGCATGGACACGAGCACCGTGGCACTAGAGAAAGGGCTCCTCCAGAGGGAAGGACTCAACTGCAGCACGGTGAGAGAGGCTGCAGAGCTGCCTCAGTGCTGGCCCCATGGTTGGTGTCCCCAGGGAGGTACCCACCTGCTCATCCCAGCCCAGGCATCACAGAGCATGTGGGGCTCCCCACTGCTCTGTGCAGAACAGGAACAGAAACTGCAGAGCTGTTCTCACAGCCACGACTTATTTGTTTGTACGCACACTGCTCCGAGCTTGCAACATAAACTCTTGCAGTCTGTCTCGCAGAAAAACAGGTGAGCATTCAACCAAATAAAAGACCAAAGTTGCATTTAGTAAATATAGTCAGTTTATGCCAGATAGAAGCAGCTTTGCTGCAACAAGATGATACCAAACCTCGTACCAAGTGCTGGCTGTAGATGAATTAAGACTCCCACCCTCCACACACATCTCCATTAAAGCATATCTGAACTGTCTAGCAGCCTCCAGAAGTCAAAAACCACCTCAAAGCCAGGTGCAACTCTAATAATTCTGCACAATACCATTTTCACTTCACTATTTTCACTTAGTCCAAGGCAGTGAAGGTTTGATTCATCGCAGTAAAACGAGTCAATTGACGACCAGCTTGTCCACTTACACACTTCAGGTACCCCCTGCTCCCCTCCAGCCCCGATACTGCTCCAGCAGCCCAAACAAACAGTATATTTGGATCACTGGTGTGAACTAGGGAATACAAACAGATCACATTTTTATGCACATTTTGTTGCTTGCTTTTCCAAGGGATGAGAAGGACAATTATTAAATTTTATCCTTCAAAAGCTTTTTATAAACGTATATTCAAGATATTTTAACAAATGAATCCACATATAAAGGAACAGACAACACTTTCATATTTTAACAAATAAATTCACATATACAGGAATAGACACCACCTTCAAGTTAACATTTCTTTCTCAAGGTCACTCAAAGACAGTTTACTCCTTTTGTGTGCATAGCCCTAACAATTTACTGTTAGTGATAACAGGTCCTGCCTGGCATTTGAAATTCTGGCATTTGAAATCCAATCCCCCTTCAGAAACAATAACAAACAATAATTCTGAAAAACAAAGATGGTGCGAGCGAGTTTTTCCTGCTCGTTTTCAAAACAACCCAAAAGAAACAACTACCAGGATGGCTCTCTCTAATTAGGACTCCCAGAAACCAAAGAACAAACAGGCAGCATAGAGAAATTAGCAGATGTAAATGCAGTTTTCCAGTTATAAAAAGAAGAAAAGCAGCTCTGTCATCTCACTTGCAGGAGGAGGAGCGACAGAGCGCGTTTTTAAATTTGGTATTTTCTCTCCATTCAAACGGCTCTGCTTCTAAAACACATTTTCCTCAGATCTCCTCAGAAATAAAAGTGAAAGCTTTGCCTTTTCCAACTCCATCGAGGGCACACGCATCAATTAAAATCCGGCACGAGAAAAGAGGGAAGCCAAAAAGCCCCTGACCAAACCCTGACAACAGAACGCAAGGCTGTACTTTTGGGGTGATTACCTGGTTCATAGCCCTATATCTTTGTCCTAGACCTTCTACCTCCTTGTTTGCTCCATGCAGGATTTTCTAGCCATCAGCCGTCTACCGCTGTGCTAGTCGTCTTGCAGGAGTGCTCTCTCCCTTCTGAAAAAAGCAAACAACTGGATAGATATCATTACACTAAGGAAATCTCTTGGAAAAACCAAACAACTTGCTAATCTTTCTAGCCCCTTCACCCAAGTTAAAGATAAGCAAAGCAAACCAAAGTGAGTTTCAGCCACATTCCAGGGACAAGCTCCCCTTTTTCTCCTTTATCAAAATCCCAGCATTTAAAGGTTTTTTTCCAGACCTTGCAGGATAAACTGCTGCTCACACCCGCAAACAAAGCAATATTTGTTTAATAACTGATTGCTGCCATGGGTACAGTAAACAAGGGGCCCAGCATTTGTGTTTATGAACAAACACATCATCTTGCAAGAGCAATTTAACATTAACCAGGTGGAATAATCAACAGATTTCATAGGTGACACTCGGGGCAGGACTAATGTAAACAGAGCAGGGAGGAGAAAGGGGCCACTCTTAGGGAATCAAGGTTGAGGCAAATGCATTACAGAGTAAACAGCTGGGAAGAACTCAAGACAAACAAATAGTCATTCTTCTGACATTTCGAGAAGCAGAAAGGTTGTACGTTACATGCATCAGCTGCTGACCACCATGAAATCAAACCAGTTGGGGACCAGGCCTTCTTGTTTACACAGTGCCATGTTTGCTTATAAACAACAATTTGCTGTTACCAACCTCGCATTACTCATTGCATAAACGAGCAGATCAAGTGAAATCCTGTTAACTCTTCTGTGGATCGAGGGTTTTTTCCTCCCCTTCAACAACAACAAACAAAAAAGCCTTTGCAGTCTTGCTGTGCAACCTCAAGACAACAGGAAGCGGGGAAAAATAGAGAGCTGTGCATCTGTTCTGATAAAGGGGAAAGAAAGGAGTTGAAAACACTTGAAAGTGTTTCACAAAACAAGATTTACCGGCCAAACCACTGACGTGAAAGATCCATTTGCATTCCAAAAAAAAAAAAAAAAAAAATCAACCAAAAAAACAACAACAACCAACAACAACTGCAAAAGGTGGGGTGCAAAATTTTCATTTCACTCCTAGAACAAACAAGCAAAACAACAGCTTTGAACACAACAGAACCTGCCTGGCACAACCATGGACACGTGTGGTTTACACATACACTCATGGCCATGCCAGCTCCTCTTTTCTCCCTCCCATCCTCAACTCCTTTGCTTCTGCCTCCCATCACCATTCTCTGATCTCTACAGAGATCCCAGCTCCTTTTTGTTAACCCAAGGGGGCCAGAAGGCTCATGGATGTCTTCTCACAAGCAAAACCTGTGGCCCCCAACGAGCCCCCACTCAACATCCCTGTCTTGGCCCCAAGGCACTGTGACATTACTCCTCAAGGTGCTCAGGATGCCAAAATTCCCTGCGTTTGCCACCTTCCACAAAGCTTTTCCTTCCCCATCTCTCATCCCTTCTACCACTCAAGAAGTTGCCTATTGCAACGTTCCTCCGGGAAGGTTTCTGTAGTCTCTCTATCCTGAACATGGATTTTGGGAAAGATCTGAAGCACAAGGAGAGAAGACGGATGGTCCTATCCGTGAAGGTTAATCCAGGGCTCTGGGTTACATTCCTTCCCTGACACAATCCCTGAGTGTGACCTCCAGAAATCTCTTCATCCCTCTCCTATGTAAAATAAGTCCTTTAAGATGTTGTACTAGTCGGGTGGGGTTAGAGGATGTAGTTGTGGGCCATACCACGGGTCCTTTCTTCTCCCAGCTGCACCGTGGCCCCTCCCTGGTTCACCACTGATGAGCACCAGCACCACTGCCACACACTGAGGAAAATCATCCCTGTTTCGAATCCACGAAGCATCCAAGGTCACAGCTGGCCCTGGCACTAATCTCCCCTCCCTTGCCATTTCATGTGCAAACAGCATGATGGCCAGAAGCCTCCCCCCTCATCACTTTTTCACAAGTTTTAGAATATTTGGTACTTTTTTTCACAGCACAATCCTGGACATCCACAGCTGGCCAAGAACCTCCGTTTTCTTTTTCAGAAAATATTTAGCCTTTTGTTGTAGTAAGAAAAACCCGGTTCAAAACCACGAAATCAAGTACAACCTACTAATAAGGCAGGTATTTAAATAAAACCCAAATGCAGTATTGTTCAGGCAACCGCCTATTTTTTTTAATACATCAGGTTGACAGCATAATAGCAGGCAGGATGAAAGGTGCGACTCGAGGACGGAGTTGGCGTCCGCACACCAGGAAAACAGAAGTGCTGCCCCATTTCCTGTGCTGCAGCAGAATATTTCTGATGTCTGGGGCTGCCGGGGACTTAACTCTGAATTAATGATTGCACACAATACCCTCCTTTCTCCCCTCCCTGCAGGACAGCGAGGGCCAGCCTCACCGAACGACTGTGGGCAGGCAGGCACAGGTCACGGGGGATTTAGATATTTCACAGCAGCTTCAAAAATTTAGACACCGCAACCTGAAGGCTTCTGAAAACATCAAGCTTCACATAAAAGTCCTGATATTTCCCTACTTGAGGCAACTGCTCTCACCTCAGCCGCTGCTGCCTGCTCCACGCTCCTTTTCCAGCACGTAAAATCACAGTTTATTCAGTACAAAGTAACTATGCTATGATAAAAACTATAAGCATATCATTCAAATGCTTTATTGGTCAAATAGATGGATGCTTTTATTAGTCCAACCTTTTTTGTAATGGAGTGCCACTGATGACCCAGTGTTAGCCTCATTCCCTGCTATTAATCACACTTCTAAGAGCTCATTTTGCTTTAAAATCTTAAGAAATTGCTATAATTTAAAGACATGGTGTCTACATAATGGGAAATGCTTCACAGATTGTATCATTCCATATAACACAGAATTTTTATGGCAATGCTGACCACGATACCAAGGTATTACAAAACTTGAATAAAATATTTTATGAAGAAAATCTAAATGTAAACTTCCTTTTGCCTTTGTGGTTTGCCACATCCATAATGTTTTAATCACAGCCTTTTGGGAGTTGCAGTTTTCAACTGTATGTGGCTTACACAGATTAACGCTACAAAAACACTCCCTGAACAAATATAAACAGAACGAAACAAAATTAAATGAAAATTAAATAAAATAAAACGATGGACCATGAGAGAAAGACTGTTCAAGCTATATTTTCATGATTTTCATGCAAGAGACTTATCCTTTCACTGACTAGATTATCTCTTTCCTTTCTTGCACAGGGAAAACAGATGATGTTTACTGTGAAAAACTTTTATGACAAAGTGGAAGCATCTTACGAATTTACCTACACAGAGAATTAAATTAATATAATGATGGTCCTAACCCATATTATTAAAATTTACTTTGCAAAATGTTTTGACAATGTTGACTGCTGCAGGAGGGAAAACACATTTAAGACTATTTCAGCCAAATGCAGAAGCAGAAGCCTTTCATTTTTCAAATGCTGAGTAAAAAGCATCTTTAAACATCTTCTCATGAAAGAAAATGCAGTGCAATTATGTTATATGGCACACACAAAAGCGTATTCTTTTCCTCAGTTCTCTAACAAGATATTAGTACCTCCTGGCCTTAGGAATATTATGTGTAAATCACATCATATTCAGAGTGTCTGAATTAATTATAATAGGAGCTGGAGAGAAATGTTAACTTTCCAGGTTGTTGCTAAGGATTAGCCCTTGTTTACAATTCTGTATTTATAGAACAAGAAAAATTTGTCAAATGAAGGGCAAAGAGGAAAGCAAGAACACAAATTTAGCTTTGATTTCAAAACAAATCAGATCTCGCAACCATTCCCTGAGAAGAAAACCACAGTTTTTAATGTGAAGATGCAAATGAGTCTCAGAATATAAAAATGTTTTATAATTCTGTGCATTCAACACTAGTAGATGTTATTTAAAGAATTTATGTTAACATTTCTCATCCTCACACAGCAAGTCCAAGATGCTGCAAACAGCATCTATTTAAAATGGATCGCGTTTCTGTGGGGCACGGGGTAGCTGA
Source organism: Pyrocephalus nanus (assembly GCA_038380795.1). NCBI lineage: Eukaryota > Metazoa > Chordata > Aves > Passeriformes > Tyrannidae > Pyrocephalus > Pyrocephalus nanus. Next base: position 17,367,149 of record CM076271.1, read on the forward strand.
GGAGGCTGAAGCAGAAAGGCAGCAGGGAATTTGGCCCCCAGGCACCAGATCTGAAGGGATTCACAGACTACTCCAAAGGGGTTCAAGGCAGTGTGATGGAGGAACAAGCCCTTTGCCTTCAACAGGCCTAATCTCGGCTAAATGGAGATGTGCAGATCCATCCAGAGGGCAAGTCATGAATCTCAAAACCACTGCAAAGGACCAGCTGACTTCCTCAAATGCACTGAGTGTGTAATGTGAACACAATACCTTATAAGAAGGGCACTTTGGAGACCAAGAAAGGTCCATCACGGAAAACAGAGTATTTCTGGAGAGCCCTGTGAGGACAGATGGCTCAAGGCTCCAAGTCCATGGGATGGGTCCCCGTGAGCAGAGAGCCAAAGCCTTGCAGGGACTTGCAGGTCTCTCAGGCACCTTGGCAGAACTGGACAGGGAAGTTTGTACTGCTCACTGTTCTGAGGATAAAGAAAGCACTTCGGCCTCCAGCACTTTCATTTCTTTGCACAAACAAAGGCACACCCACTACAATTAAGTTGCAAAACCCTTTTCATTAGGACTCCTTGTTTTCACACACTTCAAGCCTTCCAAGACATGCAGTCCCTCTCGTGCTTCCATCAGTGTCTGCTTCTGTGTGGAAAACTAAGCAAGGGCTCTTTAGTGGTTTCAGTTTATGGAGAAGCAAACAGAAAAATGCTTTTTCCCATTCAAAAAAAAAAAAATGTAACCACCAACTTTTGAGCAGGGTGACTTGCAAAAATGCTGAGCGCCCACAACTGAGAGCATCTAACCCCCCACAAGAATCAGGCCCATAACACAATACGAAAAATGCACTTAGCTAAGCTTTTGTGGAAACACAGATGGTCTCCCTGCCTTGCCCTGTCCAAGGGCTATGTCTCTCAGATTACAGCTAGGGCAGCACAATGGAGCAGGGAAACCAACCATGTGCCCGTGCACACTGGTGTGAAAGCTTATGCACACACACACACGTGCTATTGAAGTACCCAACATACCAGTTCCACATCATTCAGATGGGACAGAAGAGGTGCTTTTCTCCCAGTTGTGTCTTGGTGTTTTCTTTACCAGGAACAGCTCCAGTCTGGGTCCAGAGCAAGGATCCCACCCCGCCACATTTCTGTGCAGGAGACGTGTACATACCGCACATGTTCCTCAACAGCCACGCACATGGATCCCAAGCTCCCAGAAATACAGTTGGTCCTCATCACACTGGCCCAATAGAGGGGGGGGAAAAAAAGTGCGAATTTTTTCCACTCAAAATTTCATCCTGTGCCTGAGAAAACTCCCTAAAAAAGCTCTCTCGAAACCGATTTGTTTCTAACTCACCAGAAAAAGCACACATGCCTACTTTTGAGTCAGGATGCGGGAAGCCAAGCTCTTAATATCCTTTTTCTGCATTCACACATGGCTGAAGAGCAATGCCCACCTCTAAGCCACCACCAGAGATGGCTGGGAGAGGGTTCAATAGCAGAGAGGAGTTATCAGACACCAAATAAGCCTCTCCAGCTTGCCTTGACCAATGATAGTGGGCAACTGTGAACGTTCCTGTGGCTGCACATAACTTTTCCATGCACGATGCCAGTGGGACAGAGAACCTCTCAACAGATAGCACCGTGGCCCCATGACCTCTCCAAAAAGGGCTGTTCAGCCCTGGACTGGAAGGGTCCATCACTGCCAAGTCTGTCAGAGGCTGCTCTGTGTTTCAGGGAGTGGCCTTTCTGGTGCTGAATCCCCAGCAGCATGTGGGGGTCGTTTACAACCAGCAGTGTGTGTTTAACATCCAGAGTGTGCACTGAAGACAGTATTTGAACATCTCCAGCCACATGCAGGTGCATGGTCCCACAGATGTGCTGGCTCCCAAACACTGAAGAGCTAAGGCATGTGGCTTCCTGCTCCTCAGGCTTGTGAAAGAGAAGGATACACTCTCTCTATTTACAGTCTATTCAAGACAAGACTATTCAGTGTCAGGATGTGCCGTAAGAGGGTAATTTGCACCCTAAACTGGATTGTACGATACCGCAGCCACAGACTCTATGATCTCTTCCTTTGGATTAAAACTGTTTGTACAAGTCAAAGCAGAACAAGGAGAGTAACAAAACATACAGCGTATTTTGTTCTACACTGCAGCCACATATTTCAACTGCCTCAGCCGAATTCTTAGAGTAAACACAGCTTTAAAAGAAAATAACTAGAATAAAGAGCTTCTGGAAAGTTCTGACTGATTATGCATGCAAGAATTCTGCTACTGCTTCCTCCCATCATCTGAAAAATAAACCAAACACCCAACTTCCACAACTATCTACAAAAGTGCTATTTTTCTGAAACATGTTACAATACTATCTGAGGTCTGCAAGTTATAATGAATGCATCTTGTTTTGTAAAATACACAGAGGAGCTCAATTAAATGAACAACTGTAAAGGAAATAGAGCTGATAAAGGAATTAATGCTCTGTGTGCCAGATCATAACATCTAGGATAACAAAACCATGTCAAACGTGCAACCGCCGAAGACTTAAAAAAACGAAATAACAAAGTTAAACCCTAAAATATTAGCGCACCTAAAATCAGAATGCACAAAACTTATTTTACATAATTGAGAGGGGAGCATGGGCAGCAGCAAAGGGATCCCTCATAGCTGCTATTCAAGACTTACTAAATACATAAAAAGACTTGAGTGTTTTGTAAACGACCACCTGCTCCGCTGATGATCCGCTCCTTCCTCATTGCCCAACCTGCTTTTTTATTTCCAAAGACCAAGCTAACCCAATTTCCCATTCGCCAAGGCACGGCTGAAATTATTCCTCAATCTGAGCCTGCATCTCAGTCTCCTTTTTTTT